>CAJNIZ010012980.1:37637-59817 GCA_905231905.1 Symbiodinium pilosum
GTTTTAGGGCTTATGGTTTAGGATTTTGGGTTTAGGGCTTAGGGTTTAGGGTTTAGGGCAGGGTTAGGCGTTAGGGTTTATAGCGTAGGGCTCCAAGGCTTTCATGGGACTTTTCGGAGATGCTGGCGCTTTAGGTGTAGGGCTTTTGGGGCTCAGGCGGATGCCAGAATCACCCGGCCAGAAATAATCTGTCTTGCAGTACCTAAACCCTGAACCCTACAATCGCACTTTCCTTCACTACTCAGGGCTGGGAAGGAGCTGCTAAGGCGAGCATTGAAGTCTCAAATGTCTGTAGCTCCCTTCGGAATAACCGATTCTGGGTTGCAGTTAAGGAACTTAGACTAAGTTACCGTGATGGGCATACATGTATAGTAATTGAGATGGTTTCCCCAACATAGTAACTTAGATTAAGTTCCTTAGCATCAACCCGGGCTTTCGGGGTCTTCATGACCCTGCTTGACACTTCTCATGAACCTTCAAGTAAACTGTGCAATGAGCAGCCATTTCCTCTGCAGTGGTGGACTGGCTACATTCTGTATATGCGATTCCAAACTGGTGCCCCCTTTTCGGGGGCTCCTCTGCTAGGTATGAGAAACCCTATGCCAAACAACAGTTTTTCTTGAATGTGGGGTCGGCCAGGGAGCATTTCCGAGGGACACCAAATGGCGGAAACTCTTTAAGAAGGGTAGGGCAAGTCTTTGGACATAGGATCCTAACTGCCACGGCAGCCCCAGACCAACAAAGCCATGCTGGCTTTCGGGTTTGGCATTCAGGGTCATAGAGCTTAGATCCCTCAATTTTGAAAGATGGGTCGCAGTCTTATGAGGCCATGATCTAGGAGTCCCTGTTGATGATAAGGACTGCATGGGTTTGGGGATGTCTATGCCGACCCGCTTTCTGAGGAATGCCTACATCATATCTAGCTTTGCTTGCCAAACAGCTTAGATGGAAAGGTACCAGCAGTCAGTGGCAGGCAGGCAAGTAGCAGGTTCTCAGAATAAAAGCTGTAGATACTCTGGGAAAGATGCCTATAGCCGTGTTGAAATAAACACTCACCAAATACATTACATAGAGGCGCCCTTTTCTCGGAGACACCTCCTCGTAACTGAGCAGTCCTGTTTGCGAACATGTCACTCACGTCTGCTGCTTCAAAACCGACACAAAAGGTTCCCAGTTGTGGCGGAGCAGCAGTGTGCCGCGTAATGATAACAATAGTCATAGTAGAAAATATTCGTAATATTAATAATAGAAATAATTATCCATCAAGAGGCTTCCTTGTAACACATGGTATGTTTCACGCACTGTTGACATGCTGTAGATCCTTTTCTGGAGCTCTTGGAGAAACCTGTGGATTGGTGTACTTGCATGGACAACTGCAAAGGGCGGTGCCTGGAAGTAGCGGCCTTTTTGCAACATGTCTCTTAATTGACAAGCAATATACCCAATGCGGAGCATGAAACGGAAAATGACATTTATACCGCCAACATGCTTTGATTCATGCTATGGGTCCTAGGCTGTTTCCACCCTAAACCCTAAACCTAAACCTTTAAAGACCTCCCAAAAGGCTGAACTGGTGACCTGTGTAAAGCTTAGATGACTGAGGCCCAAACCTGTGTGCTCACCGAAGTACCTGTCAGAGCTTGAGATGGGGCAGGGTTCCAAAAACTACAGTAGGTTTCATGGTATATTGGGGTCTATATGAGGAAGCATGTATGGAAACCCCATTTAACAAGAAAGGTTCACGGCATTGAACTAAAGCCCCAAAGCCGTGTTTAGGGTTTAGCCACCATGCAGGCCCTGGAAATTTCATGTGTAGCGATTGTCGCCTAAGAGGCTATGGGAAAAACATCTCTTGATCCTCCCGGGTTGGGGGATGGGCCCAGGCGTATGCGACATTGCCCAGCCCTAAGCCTGAAGATTCATCTATAAGTCAGTTCTGTTCGAAGTGTGGAGACAGTGAGTATAGAGTGGCAGCCAAGTATGATCTTAAGTACAGTAAGCATGCGTAACTATGAAGTTCTTGGACAGCCCTTCGCTACTCTTTGGGTGGAGGAGAGTGCCAGGGGATGGTCTGTCTTCACATGGTTCAGGAAGAGATGGAGGCCGCGGATGTGAAAGGACTTAGAAACCTAAGAAAATCTGAAAAGCCACCAATGTGTGGATTTCACAAGATTAGGGATAACTTTTTGAGTATTTCAGTCCATATTCTGCAATGTCAGGCTGCTTGTTTTGCTACCCGGATGAATATAAATGTGATTTGCACACACACACACACCATGGTGAAGATCGTGCTACTATCTTGGCTGGCTAATTGCGTTTGCCTACCGATCCATGGCCATAAAATGGAGCACTCTCGATAGCGAAATTTCCTTTTGCTGTGTAAAGCCTCTGTTGAGCTGCTCGCTTCTGCGAGGGTTTAGTGTCCGATTCTTTCGTTCTTGGTGGGTGTATCCCAGACTGCAGCACAAAAAAAGGACATCAACCGCCAACTCTTCAAAGCACAAAACCTACTAGAACAATTATACCACCGTCCCTGCTCAAATTTTCGTTTCGTGCGAGCAGCATCCCGGCCCAAAATGTATCTCAACAAGGATCAAGCTCCCAAGGTCCCCAGGCACACAACATTTTTCAGCAAGGGCAGCTTCGCGCAGTTGATTTCAAGTTCAGTTTCACAGATATAGACCGTCTATATATATATATATATATACATATGAGCCACTGTCTAAACTCCTGGTATCCGCCTTAATAACCCCTATAGTAGTCCCCTTTAGAATCCCCTATATCACCCCCCTTTAAGGAGTTTAGGCTATAGCTCATATGTCTATCATGGCTGTCTACTCCTTATACAAGGCCAAAACACGTGGCCTTGCCTCTGGAAGCTTTCGTATGCAGCCCAAACTTCTCGAACGCAAGGACCACCAACCTGGCAATCTTGCAGCGCCTAGCTGGTTCCTTACTGGGGGCATTTTCAAATACCTTGACTCCATGTTCCTCATTTAGTTTTGGTACGCTGTAACGATTGCAAAGCATGTCCAGCGGTGACCCAGAGAGCGCTTCAGTGACGCTCGGTCGGATCTACACCCTCCGGTCGGATCTACACCCTCCGCTCTCCCTAACTAACATGGAACCGCCCCAAAAGGGGCCTAAAAGACTACAGTCCTCTTAAAAGCGGGCCACATTCGGTTAGTCTTAATTGCATGGGTTCAGCACGTAGGGTGTGGGGGTGCGGATTTGGCGTTGAGAGCTCTAGTTACGGGACGGTGGTTGGAAGCGAAGACGGGCGCGTGGCAGAACTCTAGGTTGGTACTCTACAAGTTACGGGGGGCTTTAGGAGGGACCCTTAATGGGGACCCTTGTAGCTTATTGGGGGTAATATGGGTACTACCTGGTCATATAAGAGGTATATAATGCCTACATAAGGGTTATATAAGGTGATGGAATTAGGGGTTCCTTGAGGGGGGCCCTCCTAACAACCCTTGACTACAAGTTACAAGGTGTCTGCCAGCATATGCCAGGAATCTGGTGGAAATCGATCAGAGTGGCCGCCTCCAATGCACCAGGGAAGGTTTTAAATCAAGTGAACCTTCACTCCTGATTCACACCCGGCGATTGCCTACTTATATAGGGGATATAGGTACCCATTGGGGTAAGATTAGGGTTATCTTGGGGTTATTTTGGGGTTATTTTGGGATAATGGAAAATCAGATGAAAACCATTATTTATTGAAGCTTCAGGGTGTGGGAACCCACTGCCAGCTGTATTTTCTCCTCGTACTGAACTGTCTTCGAAGCAAAGCTCTCCGTGTCACAGCTGTATAATTATACGCCCCCTTGAGTAGATAGAATATGGGGTATATGGGGATCTTATTAAAGTATACCCAAAACCATATTCTATGTACTGAAGGGGGACTATATACGCCCGTATCCACCTTTCAGTGCCAGAGTACACCTGAATGATATCCACCTGAATATGCCATATGCCCCATGAAAATTACAGGATAACCCAGGCCAAAAACAAGGAATACAACATAATTCAGATCTCCCGCCCCAAGTCCACCCCCAAACTCCCTCCATCCATCCAACCCTTATGTTCATACCCCCACATCACACTAAGTACTTCTGGTAGTAGTTGCTAGATAGAACCCGTGAGGTGGCAAATTCAGAAATGAACATGTATCTGCACCCCTGCATTCTATCTCTCTGCTTGAGGTACCTAAACCTCCCAACTACCCAGAATAATCACTTACATGGTCACCATTTTGTGGTCAAAGGCTGACTTTACATTATGGGTATTTGAGAGTCTTGCAGAAGAATTTGCCTCGGTAGTCCGTAGCGGAGACCCCGGAATCCTGTGCAATCCCCCTAAACCCTAAACCCTAAACCCTAAACCTTAAACCCTAAACCCTAAACCCCAAACCCACTGCTTTTTTGGGGCTCTTGGGGACAAGGTGAGGCCTCGTAGGGTGCGCGACCCATGTCATCCAAGGCCTGTTGCGACAGCTAGACCGAGAGAAGTACTTAATAAAGGGGTTTAGGGTTTAGGGTCAAATCTTGCCTTTTTGTGGGTTCTAATAATAGTACAGCTGCTAATATAGAATGTATCCGGAAAGTGGCCATAATTTTATGGGTTCGTGAGGCTCAGGCAGGTTTGCGGTCCCTAAGTGTGGCGTCTCAGGATTTAGCTGACAACCAGTAGCGTGCTATTGTTACATACTCTTCCCTTCTGGCATGTGCTTTGAATGAAAAGCTGAGCAATTCGTGCGGCTTGGTTTTTCCGGGCTTGGAGTGTCAAAGCACAGCTGTATAACGAAGCTTTCTGCTTACTCCGGGCGCTTAAGGTTTGGTGCTCTTGGGGATACACTCAGAGCAAATATTGGCTGTAGAAGTTTGTATAATAAGTGCCCCACCCAACAAGGGCCTCACTACAGGGTGAACAGGGCGCATGCACCCGCAGCAATCACCATGCGCCGCGGACACGCAACATGGTGGAGTCGGCGGGACATTTACGACCTCTGCTGCTTCCGGAGGGGCATACACCCAAAGTCCCTGCCTGGCGAACCTAGAGTCTGTTCCATGACTTTCCGACGAACTGCACAGGTAAGTCGCGGGCTTACACGCAGCTTAACCGACTGGCTAGTACGCCCTGCTGAACCCCTGAAGCCTGGACCCCTAAATCCCATACAACACTAAACCCTGCCCTAAACCCCAAATCCCCAACTCCCTCACTCCCTACATCAGCATGAGCCTGGACATCGGCACCCCGCGACTCGAGAATCGCCTCAAGCGAGGATGGCACTATCTGGGGCTTCTACCCCAGTTTCCATTTAATTTTCCATGTTCTTGTTCATTTGGCTCTCCATTATTGGGAGGGGCAACCCAAGGTAGAACCCTAAACCCTGAACCCTTGGGTTTAGAGACGCAAGCGTTCAGAATTAAGGGGCTCAGGGTTGATATAGGGTTTTGGTTTCGGGTTTCAGGGTTTTGAGGGTTCAGCGCCTAGGAATGGTGTTGGAGGGTCATAATGGAGATGGTGAGATATGGTAATTTCCCGAAATAACGGAACCCCAATATAGACCCCAAAATACTATAGTCCTTATTATGGGGACCCCTCAAATGGTAACCCTAATTTTGGGAAACTACCATGTGTTTGATGCTTGGAGCTTAGGGCTGAGAAATTCGCATTTAGGGTGTACCTGCGGGCTTCCACTGTGAGTTCAGAAGGCCTGCTACAGCACACTAGATGGAACTTGCCAAACCCTGAAAGACCCAACTTCAGTCCCGCAGTAAATCTGACAAAGAGTGGGCTCAAACGCCAAACCCTGCTGCTACCAAACGCATGCTCTGCTCACATGGCTGGCGCCCGGTGTCTGGCTTTTCAGAAGGCTATTGCCGAAAATACACTCCCACTATAACAATGAGGTTCGCACCCACCCCCACCCCAAAAAAAAAACTTCCAAAAAAGCACCATGATGCAAAGGGCATCAGGGGGCTGAGAGGGTTGTCGTGGTCTTATCATGAAGGGTTGGCGCTCCGAGCGGCTCAAACGGATATTGAATTAGTCAAGAAGGGTTTGTTTGTAGCTCCTAACTTCCATGAATACTGCTAGTTTTTCTGGATATTAGACTGCAAAACCTGTATATCATTGCTCTTTTCCTGCTGCTTTTGATGTCTTACCACTTTGGCCTTAGCAGAGCATCCGGTAATGTTAGTTACAAGTCAAAGAGCGCAACAGTGGCCGACGAAGACAGTTCAATGAATGTCACTTCAAGATAAAAGCCCTGAACCCTAAGCCCCAAACCCTAAATGTAGCAGTAGGGAGGCTCATGTTTTGAGGGCGACGGGTTGTCTGTCACACTTCTCCTTTAGGGTCTCCCCCATAAAAGTATGCTAGATATGCCTCTATAGTGCCCCTCAAGTAGATAGATAGAATATGGGGTATATAGGGATCTTATTGTAATATACCATATTCTATCTACTGAAGGGGGACTATAGCCCCAGCCGACTTATTCAGATGAAGTTCAGGCATGCATATGTACTTCTCGAAGTTACATTGTAGCCCAACAACCTCAAAGCACCCTTCTAACTTACTCGGATCCGTGCGCAGGCCGCAACGAGATCCGCCTGAATGCAGTATTGGGGGGTTAGGGCATCATGCAGGGCACGCTAGTTGTTACTTGTCTACTGTGAAACTACAAAAGGCGCCTTGGTCGGTTCAATGCTTATATGGCGTCCTAGACACGTGATATATATATATACATATATGTATATATGTAGATACCGTATTATAGTAGTTTCCATTTTCTTTCCATTATCCATATATTAGACCCATTAATTTTATAGGGGTCCTAGACACGTCCTGCACTAGGAACCTCAGCATAAAATGCACACGGGCCACACAAAGAACTCAGAACCAAGACATGGGCAACGTTAGAGACAATGAACACCCACTATTGAAGGGTATATTGGGGTTATATCGGGATAATGGAAAACGAAATGGAAACTACTGCAGTATATTGGGGTTATATAGGGATAGTGAAAAATGAAATGGAAACTGCTATAGTATATTGGGGTTATATAGGGATAATGGAAAAGAACATGGAAACTACAGGGATTATATAGGGGATTATATATTGAAGATCTAAGCACCCTATCATACTGCCACTCACATGCCCCATAAACTCTTCCTCTAATTACACTCAACCAGCAGGGAAGAACTATGTTGAAATGAGGACGACCTGGGTGGACTAGTAAGCAAATGTCCCGGCCTACAGACCCCTGATGGCCCCTGCTAACGACTATATGTCCTTCTGAGGCAGGCGCTGGGGGGGTTTATGAGGTGAAAGTCCAAGCACGGGCACGGTGGCTACACCCATAACCCTAAACTCGAAAATATGGCAGGAAGCAATCAAGTAGGCTCGCTCCAAACCTCCCAGTTCCCTATCATTTTGCCCGGCCTACTTGGAGGCTCGGGACGCGGTAAGTAGGTCGGCAAACAGCTTGGTATTTTGGGCTTTTGTCCAAACTCCCAGTATCCGCTTCGTAACCCAATATTACCCCCCTGTATAAGCCCGTTTAAGGAGTTTAGGCTATAGCCCTTACACACTGAATCACCACCAGCTGACAATTTTGAATTGGCCAAGCGTACTGTCAGCCACTTTCCTTGACGGATGGCCACCCCTAACCCTTTGATGCGGGGAATATTAGGGTTATATAGGGGGATATCGGGTTTAGGATTTCCGAAATTTAGGGTTACCTTTTTGGGGGTCCCTATAGTAAGGGCTATAGTATGTCACTGCAACCAATATCTGGGGCAGCTTTAATGACTGATATCAGAGTCACAGGTGGCCCGTGCTTTCCAATTCTGTGGAAAATTGCAAGTCTCGCTTCTCCAATCCTTCAGACTCAACAACACCCCCTTCAAATGAAAAGTTTATAAAGCTCGGGCTACACTGTTTGGTGTTTCGGGCGTAGAGCAAGACTAAGTTGGAGAAGCAAGATTGTGTGCGACAAAAACACAAACAGTTTTGGCCGCCGAGGCGTCAGAAACGCTCTGAGGTTAGAAGCATCTGCCTCAAAGAATGTAGGTTGCCGTCGTTTCCTGTCCCTCAAGACCATGCATGAGAACACCTCAGGAGGGATCCGTAACTCATGAGCTTGAGAAACTCAAGGATCCAGCAGGATTTCCGCATAATATAATTCCTCAAGCTCCTGTCCCAGGCTTTGTCTTGCATTTTTCAAATAGCCCGATAAGTGCAATGCAGTAGACGAAACGGTTGTAGAATAGCTGCTTCATGACACAAGAAGCCCTGACGCGGAACTCGCAAAGTCAAATGTAGAAAGAATGAATTCGCCAAACCCTGGCGTCAATGTTCCAGCAAAACACCTCAAGCTGCCCCCTAATGCTCCCAAATAGCTTGTGGTGTATAGAGCATGCATCCTGCACTGGAATCCTCGCAGACTGTTATCGCGCATGTAAGTACATATACCCCAAGTCCAAAGACCCAACTTCTGAAAGCAGCTAGCTTCGAGCCACGCAACCATGATCTGAATACACTCCCTAGATGATGCTCAAGCAGCCCCCGGCAAATTTAAAGTGGAACAAATACCCCATGATGGAAGCATGAAAGGCTAGTGACTACAAACTCCTCCAAGGTCTCGTGGCTTTCCTTTGTAGCTTTTGGTTTATTTGGCTTCGCTGAGGCAGGCCCTAAATTTAGACATCTTTCTGTGTTTGGTGTATGCCCTGCACCTCACAGTTTCTTGGCCTGTCAACAGAATTCTTGACCAATGTGAGGGCCAATGAATCCCAAAATGCGAGCTGCACTGGACACCTGGCTTTGTGCAGGACCCCAGCAGCGACATAACATGCCACACGCAAGTGACGGGTGTGCTTCGGGAGCTTTAAGATTCATGCAGCATGGAGAGTGCTGATGGACCCCTCAACGATCTGCACCATAGCGTCATTCTAGTAGTCGTCGTCGTAGTGGTAGGACGATGAGTAGTAAGAGTAGTAGCAGTCGTAAAGGCAGCAGCATCAGCAGCAGCAGCATAGTAGTACCAGTTGTAATAGTACGTAATGGTGGTTGTTGTAACCATAGTCTATAGTGGTACAGGCTAACAGAGCCAGCAGTTTAGGGTACTGTCGCGGTACAAGAATTATGCTAGAAAATCTTCGGTAGCTTTCCAACAGCAGCGTGGCATCAAAACTTCGTGCCAGTGGACAACAGGCGGACGACAAGTCCGCAGAAACTCCACACAGGTTGGGTCAACCACCCACGCAGTAACAGCAATGTGTACCACGAGGGACGACTGTAGGCACATTAAAGCTCTCTTAACTCGGTGTTTAGGGGCTATTCCTGCATAGTGAGTTGACCTAACATATAGGAAGTTAGTCCGCTTGGAGTTTGTCTGGTGCGCAGATAACGTAAACCCAACATGTCTACAAATCTACAAGAACGACCCCTCAATCCTAAACCCAACAGGCCCACAAAGAATAAGACGGCTGTCCTGCCTGTATGGAGCAGACCTACACTTCACAAATACCCATGACAACAGCTTGGAGCTCCCAAAAACTTGGTATGTAGAATGTTAGGATGAACCTTTGGGAGAGATCTCCAGGACAACATGCATCTCAAAAGAAAGGGTTTAGGGTTAGTAGTTAATCTGCCGCCGTTCTGGGTATTTGTGAAGTCTAGGGAATCTTAAAACTGACTATCGGGCTATGGCGCCCGAGGCCATGTCACCACGCTGCCGTCTTCGCACATGGCTCCGAAGATGGCCTAGGAATCTTGACTTAGGGGATTGTATAGGGTTATATGGGGGGTATTTAGGATTCAGGGGTTAGGGCTTAGGGTTTCGGGTTCAGAGTTTAGGGTTTGGGGTTTAGGGCGGGAACTTCTCAAAAGAAACCCTATAGAATCCTAGAAAGGCAATCCATGTATTCCCGTTTACAATCCTGGTAGATCCCACCGGCTTCCAATGTTGATAAACCGCGTTGGGACTTCGGGGAAGATGCCATCTCTTGAACTGAGCGGGCTTATCCTAGGTAGACTTATCCCAGGAACCCCCCAAAATTTCTCCAGAAACCTAGCAAGCTATGACTCTGTGATCTAAGTCTAGGATTGTTGCACCATCTTTCGTGGAATAGGGGCGAGGTGGAGATTGCTTGAGCCCTCTGTGCTCAGAGCCAAAGAAAGAAGGGCTAAGCTCGTTCTGAAGATTTTGATGTAACAGCCACAAGCACCAACATGTCCATCTACAAGCATAGACGCAAGCAATGCAGCACTGAGGTCTGGCACTGTTTTGGCGGAATTACGCATAGCACACACGAGTAGGGATTCCCAAAAATGTAAGTATGCGTAGATGCCAAGCCCGCAGGGATCCAAACAAAACGCACAAAGAAAAGGATACCGTAAAAGCGTAACCGCAAACCCCGGAGACACAGGATGAATGGATCTTCTGGCAACAATCGCACTCACACATACAGTGAAACAACATCACACCCCAGGTGAATCAGGGTGGGCGGGCCGGCTACTCTGAAATACATGCCTCTACATGGACACACATGTTTGAACCGCTTGTGGCTGATGTTAGCAGCACAAAATACAGCGCAAGTGTTGTATGCATCAAAACGTTAAAACAGATTGAGCAAGCACAAAGACATTGCATGGTTTAGCATTATACTTACCCAAAACCTGTACTATAATTACTATTACCCAAATCCCAAGTACCTAATTATTGGGTACAAGGACCCTCTGGGTTACCTTTTTGTAAAGACATGGGGGCAGAGTCCGCAGGGATTATTCTTCCAACAGATAAAACTGTTTGTTTCATGCGTCCCGGCCTGACCCTAAACCCTTAACCCCTAAACCCTAAACCTCTAAACCCCAAACCAATAAAATCCTAAACCCCTTAAACCCTAGACCCCTACACCCTTTTATTGTGGTGGGTTCGGCCTTCCAAGAACACTTTAGGGTTGTGCTTTGGGGTTGGGCACTCAGAACTCCAGTAGACTTGCGACGGCTCAGGATTTAGGATTTAGAGTTTAAGGTTTAGGGTTCAGGGTAGATGCGCTTTCAGGGCACTTGCGTTCAGCACTTTGTGGCCACCTAGGGCTTTCCACTCACAGCACTTCAGATTCTGAAATACATGGTGCATGGCAGGGAATGAATGGATGCATATAGCCGTCCACATTTAATTCAGCGCAATATACAGCCCTACTAACCCCTTCCTTCGTGGCCTACTAAGCACCAAGGAGTCTTCATAATGTCATTTACAAACCCTTCTTTTAATGGGCATCATACTAGGATCTCGATTATAATGCCTATTGAAGGGATGGAGCTTTATTCATCACAGGTCTACATTACACTTTGGGATGCCCGGACGGGCAATTCCAGGTTTTCCTTTGGCGTTGAACTCCTCCAAGATGGCTGGCCCTGCGAGCCGAACGTCTCTTCTGCAAATTCTTTGATACTGGCGCCCTCTAAGCCCTGAACCCCATACCCTAAGCCCTAGGCTTCTTGGGGCTTAGGGAGGGGAGAGACACTTATCTGAAAATGCCTCAAGATTGAAGAGTACCTACTTTGCTTGCAAGTGGCTGTGGTAGCAAAAATCTGCTGGACGTCCTTCAGCGCCCTCTGAACCTGCAACCAGATAGGAGATTTCCATTGCTTCTCTGCAGGGACCTGCAAATCAGTCTGATTCTGGAAGAATATCTTTCGCGAGCAAGGCCCTCGCCCAACATGAATGAGCTGGTTTCCTGGCAACTCCTAATCTCTCATCCGCAACTCAATCAAACCTGCACCCTGGCCCAAATCCCGAAACACGTGTCACTCAAATCAAGACCCTAGTACCCACAGCAGCTAGTCCCGCCCAAGCCACAGACCCCAATGCCTGAACCCGAAGCTCTGCACCCCTAAACATAATATCCGAACCAATACAACGCAGGGACCAACGTGTACACCCAACATTTTGGGATGCGACGACTTCGATAGTTGTTTGGGACGCCTAGGAAATCTATTCACTCCAACCAAAGCCTCTGTGGAGTCTCCACCGTAACTTGGATCGCCCCAGGTTACCACTCGGCCACCAGCGCAGAGTGCAGCGAAGGCTCCTGCTTGATTGGGTCTTCTCACAGAGGAGGTTGATTGGGGACCCTGGCAAGGAATTTGACTACCAAGAGATTGTGATTGCATGAGAAACCTATTGAGGAATATCTGCATAGGTCTAGGGCCTAGGATTCCAAGCATATAAGCCATAATCTAATCTCCTACTATATCCCTTAATAACCCCCGAGTAGTCCCCTATAAAATCCTTATGTACCCCCCCCCCTTTCAGGAGTTCAGACTAAAGTCATATGACCTGGGGTAATTTTATGGGGTTTAGGAGATTCCGGCCCAGAGTTTCAGGACCCAGGCTTCAGGCATCTACAATCTAGATCCAAGGCTCAAAATCCGAGTCCAAAAAGGCGGGATACTACAGCACTTCCCTCTTTGTGTGGTTCCTTCTTGGGATAAGATTGCAAAATAGCTTCGTATTCTGTATGGGCCTTCTTCAGGTAGAACATGTTTCCAACTTTCCCAGATCCCTCGAGTGGGCCAGGACCCAAACAACTCCCCATGATAATGCCCAAACCCTAAACCCTACAAAAACCCTGCATGAAACCCAGTAGTTTCCATGTTCTTTTCCATTATCCCTGTATAACCAACCCTAGAAAACCAAACACTTAGGGCATCCCTTCCTCAGGTCCTTGTGGGAATCCCTGGCTAGGTCTCTAAGGTCCCAACATGACAAGAGGACTTAAAATGCTGAGGCTCCTCCCTAAACCCTAAACCCTAATCCCCCTCAGAAAGTGGAAGGGGAGTTTTGCTTACATGAAAAGCCTGAGAGTTAGGAGATTTTTTGTAGACCAGGTCCTTTGGTGGCGGAAATCCTCTTGACCTTTGCTGTCAATTGATCTGCTGGCTAAGGGCCATGTTTCAAACCCTCAACAGGAGTAGACAAGATCGCGTGGGATTGGACCTGGATTTCATCAGGAAGCACGGTGCGCAGTGTGCCTTAGATCTTGCTTTCCTGCACGAATGCAAGTACGGGGCGTGAGCGTAAGGCGGAACACCTATCTCTAGTGAATCAGGAGTTCATGAGTGCAGTCTGGAATTTTGGTTCAAAGCTGTCAGCCGAACTTTGAAGTTGCCAGCTTGGAGGAATCAAGCCCGACTGCGTAGGTTGTTGGTCCAAAAACTACTATTTAGACTTTGAGGGTGGTGTCTTGGCAAGAACGGTGGCCCCTTGCCCTGCGAGATCCAAGGCACATCATGCAGCTGCTCACGCACGTGTTCGCTGTCCCCGCCATACTCCTTGTGACCCCAAGTCACCTGAGCTTCAAGCTCAACCCTTCTGCTTGTATCTGTATGTTCATTTTCAACAAGGTCCCATGGACAAGGCTTGTTGTCAGATCTTTGTGCTAGCAAGGGCGGGGGACGCTTTCGACCTGTTCCTTCATCCAGACTCATGATAGAACATCCTGCTCAAGGCATGCGTAATTCCCCGGTTTCACCTCAAATCACACATCCGAAAGCGCACATTCCCATCTCAAACACCAAAGTTTTTGTGGAACACTGGGAGCTGTGAGAAAGTGCTTTTTCGGGAGGCCAGGGTAAACTTTAGCATAAACCCGAACCTATACCCAAAAACCCTAAATCCAAACTCGCGATCCCAAACCTAGAGCTTAATTAACTTGAACCCTACACCCCTGAACCCTAAACCTCTACTAAACCCTGAAACCCTCATGCCTAAACCCTCAGACCCCTAAACAACTCTTCAAAAACCCTCAGCGCCCAAACCCCCAGACTTGAAGCCCATGGTGCTACTCGTCCGTCGGCTCTCAGAGCTGCAAAGGCTGAATTGGTGGCTGCCAGGTGCCAAACCTTCCGGGTCACATTGGGGTTCTAGTGGGATACTGGAAAATAAAATGGAAACTACTATTTAGGATTTAGGGTTTAGGGTTGGAGTCTAGAAGGTTTAGGCTTATGGTCTTCAGGGTTTAGGGTCTATAGGGTTTAGGGTTTTATGGTCTACAGTGTTTAGGGTTTATAGTCTACAGAGTTGAGGGTCTACATGGTTGAGGGTTGAGGTTTTAGGGTTTAGGGTTCAGGGGTTCGGTCTTTGGGAGGAATCCTGGATCAGGTGGACGTATATATATTCCCCCTTAAGTACACAGAATATAGCTGCGGGTATACTATAATAAGATCCCCATATACCCCATATTCTACCTATTTAAGGGGGGACTATATCTACCTACTTTCAACACACTTCTTAGCTTGGAATACGTGTTGGTGAGCTTAGGGCTTCTACTTCAGGAAGCTTGCTGATTGCTAGAAGGCTTAGGGTTTAGGGCTGATTTAGTAAGGGACTTATGATATGGACGGATGAATGCACCAGATTAGAGACCAGGAATCCCGGATACCGGCATTTTGGTCTCCACGCTGATTACATGTAACAAGCGATTGAAATCGACCGGAAGCTGCTCAAAAACCCATGAGTCCAGGATGCCAGGATTCCGCTATCCGCTCTCATTGAATTTGGCGAAGTGTTTCTATGGGTAGAAAAATGGTAGGGGGTTACCACATATATATATAAATATGTGTGCATGATATACATACCTGGTGCCCGGCTCCCCCATGGATCTACCTTTTGGACTCACAATAACGGAAATCACCTGCACCAATGAAATCTCTTCAAATCAAGTCATTGGCATCGATGCGCTCTCAAATTCCAAGCCTTCATGAGCCAGTATCCCCCTTAAGAACCCAATAGTCCCCTATATAATCCCCGATACATCCCCCTTGAAGAAGTTTAGACTATAGCTCTTATGAGACCTAAACCCTGGAAGCTGGAAACAACTTAACAATAACTAGGTCCTTTTTCAAGGTGATATATGGGGGTTTACCAAAATTCGGGGTACCTTTTCGGTGTCTTTATAGTAAGGACAATAGTATTTGGGGGTCTATATTGGTTTCCTAAGGAAACTACCATATAGGGGTATATGGGCATATATAAGGGTTTAGGGTTTAGGGTCCAAGTGCCGTACCAAATAATTTGCTTTAGTCGCCTTCACTGCCCAAAGGGCCCAGAAGTCGAGAACCACGATTCCCAGGACTTTTGGTTCTCGGATTTCCGGGCTCTTCGGCCTTAAAAACCCAAATTGATTACTTAAGCCAGGAAATCCGGAAACCAAGAACCAAGAACCCAAATGTGGCAGGACTCTAGGTTCTTGCTTCTTAGCGTCTAGGCTGTCTCACTTTGAGACTTACAAAATGTTTCAAAATCTGAGAGTCCTGGGCCTAAGACCTGTGGTTTAGAAGGGGTTTAGGGGCTGGAAGTCATTTTAGGTGAATGGTTGAAGCATCTAAGAGCTTGGGGCTCATAAGGCAAACCCTAAACCCTAAACCCTAAGTCCTAAACCCTAAACCCTAAATATGACCATACGGCTGAAGGCATAGGCCTCTTAAATTTGAAGTCTTAGATCGGGAAATCCTACTCAACTTCAACATATCAAAGTGATGCTCAACATGGCTTGGGATGCAAAATTCTATACAAGATTCCAGGAATTAGGGTTTAGGGTATAGGGAATCTTGAACCTTGGATCACGGACCCTGTTGACGTTACCCGTTCATTGCGCCGTGTTGAAATTCAATGTTGGTGGTTTTTGTATTCTAGAAGCTCCAATGCTCGAATCCTTGGAACCTCTCTTGCTCCCCTAGGTTAGATTCTTAGATAGTACCAGTGGGGCCTGATTTGAAGTGCCTAGACTAGATGAATGCCCTTGCCCATCTCAAACCACTGTAGCCAGTGTAAGTTCCACTTGAGGGCCAGTTCGATTTGTTGTTGAAGGTAATGTTGCCTCTCAGGCCATGAATTTACTTCGGTTTAACAAGTCAACATAACTACTGTACCGCGGGCAATGTGAGCAGACTGGTTTTCTGCTGATTTTGCGTACCTCAAGTAGCGTAACTAAGCAGAAGGAAGGGTGCCATTTCAATTGCCGAAATCTGCGGAGAAGAACGACTTGTATTGCATGTTTATGGTTTTCTGTATTTTCCCAGTAGCGATTTGTTTGCACTTGGGTTTCTATTGTGATTAGACTTACTAGTGTTCATTTCAAGCCATGACTCTCGTTCGGTGTTTACAGGGTAGTTGTAGGGTGTTCACCCTAATTTGCCTCATTTGGTTGGTTCTGTAGTTGGTTTAAATCGTAGGCTCTTGACTTCCATCATTTGGTTTATATGAATCCCCTGGCCTAGTTCAATCCGTCGTAAGTCGTAATGTCATTGGAACTGAAAGGCACGCACTGCTGTTCTGAAGCAAGGTCTTAGGAATCTGCGCCTCTAGCAACCCAAAATGGTGGATCCTCAGGGGGTGCAAATGTGTATATACCTACACATATAATGCATATATATATATATACATACCTACATATATATATATATAGACACACACACCCTTCCAGGGTTATAGGGATATGTGCTCAACCTTGTCATGTCATGACTGGTTTGGGGATTTGGGTGCAGGGTTTCGGGCTTGGGGTTGTGGCTTAGGGTTTAGGACTTAGAGCTAAGGGTTTAGGAGTCAATGGTTAAGGTTTGGGATGTAGGCGTAAGTAGGGCTAGGGGCTGGGAATTTGCATAAGGTTCCGGGAGGGAGTCTTAGGGTTAGGGCGTAGAGATTAAGGATTGAGATGGATTATGTGAGGCTTCAAGCATGGGGTGGTTGGGGGGGGGCTCAGTGACCTCTAGGGGTTGTAAGGGTCCCGCTGGAGGATTGTATAGGAAGTATTTTGCGAAACTCCGACATAACGTTGCAATCCTCCATCTTGAAACACGAGGCGAGCTGCATAGTTAAGTATGCCCCACTGGGGAACACGACTAAGTCTCTGAGAAAATGAGCTCTTGAAGATACAAGTAATCCACCGGTGAAAAGGGGCCCTAAATCCAAATCTAGGGAGAATGAAAACATACAAATTTGACTTACCGGTGGTGGTTAGCAGGGAATATGGGAATATAATCCCCATATAATCCTTATATAACATATTCCCAGAGTCCCTACTAAGCAGCAGTAAGTTGAAATGGACAAGGACTTCGGGAAGAGCCCCCCCTGTGAGTTTGAGTCTGTGCATGTCTGAATGGAGACCCCATACACTCAAAAGGAGCTCACCCAAAAAGTCCCCAATTACATATATAGTTAACAGGAGTGCTTAAGAACTTCAAAGATAGGATGAACCTTGGCGGGGACGCAGGAAATCTGATCCCACATCGGACCTTACAAGTAACTCCTCTCCCAAGCCCACATCCATCCCATCTTGGACAACATTTTCAGAGCTACCAGCCATACCCGCACCCATGCCTGGCGAAGTTCATGCTGCACCTAGGCAGGCTTCAACTTTCAAAATAAGCTGCAGTCATGTTTGGGACAAAGCTACGGGGCATTGAAGTATACTATGCAAACCATCAATGAAAGACCTATGTGGGTGGTTGTCAAAATTATGGTTCCTTTTGGATCCCTAGTATACTACGGCACCAAATATTTAGGGTACCCAAAAAGGGACATAAGGACCCCGTGTTCAAAGTGGGAATTGCAGTTGTAAGCTCCATGCTGTGCAAACATAGCTGTGTTTATCTTGCTGCCAAAGGGGATAACACATGTGATTCTTACCTGAGTAGTATTTTTCTACACCCAAAAGGAGGATATAATCTCACTCCATATTGAGTACCATAGTATTCCCGAATAAAATGCTACACACCTGAAACTCCTGCTCACAATAGAGTGATTCGTCTTCGCGCCAGACAGTGTCTCTAATGCTGGTTCCTTCACGCGCGCCTGAACTCCCAAATGGCCAAGGCAACATCCACAGTTTCCAAGAATCAGCCTCGCACCTTCAAGGTGCCATACAGAATAATACTGAAGCTGTCTCTCTGCAATCCTGAACAGTTCATACAAAAAACGAAGCCCGAACTGGCGGAATGCTGAACCCTCTGCAGAACGAAAACATAACACGTAACACAGCTGCCCAGCTGCCGACATACAGAATTGGGAAATCAGTGTTGAATTTCCACCACTGAATTTCTACCATCGTCTGCACACCCGGGTTTGGTCGTGCCCCCCGTGCAAATCCCATGACCGTGGGCTTGACTCCAAATTACAATGGCAATCCCTATCGTTCTGATGCGGGTAGAAATACAACCATCCAGTCTCGTTTGGGGGACATAAACACGGAATGCAACTTCAGCAATAACCCAAGTTGAAAAAACTGATAATGGTGCTAAACCCACCCTCGAGCCGGTGTAAACTACAAAGCTCAACAAAAAACAAAACCCCTACACCCTACATCCCTATTTGTCGGGTGAACCTACATTCCCTGAATCCTTATGCCTCTCTTTCACGCATAAATGTATATATATATATACATATGTGTAAAAACTTAATTTCCCTATACACTTCCCTAAATCCCTATACATGTCCTGAAGCCTTCTACTCTCAACCCACCTAACCCCCAACCCTGCAAGCAACTTCTGGAGACGAGGTGCAGCGCGGCTGTTGCCACCATCACATCCAGCCGCTCCCCAGGTTACTACCTTCAAACAGGGTTAAGGGTTAGGGGTTTAGGGTTTAGGGTTTAGGATTTTGGGTTTAGTGTTCAGACAGTATAAGGGTAAAGATTCGCTAACCACCCATACCCTAGGGCTCCAAATAGCCCAATGTAAGTATTTAGAAGCTTTGGGGCCCAATGTAGGTAAGATTCTCCGATGTAGAACCGTCGTTGCAGAGGAGATTTCGGCTTCGAGAGCATCCAATGACACCAGAGCATCCATGATGACTCAAAATCTTGCGCAGCTTCGGCTACAGCCATTTTGACCCGTAAGACGAAGTATTTTGGGAACCCTCATGCAAAACACCGCGTTCATGTCCGAGAGCATCCGATCCCATGCTCAAACCGCGGATAACGTTCATGTTCGAGAGCATCCCGTGATACCGCAGCCTCTATTCCCAGACAATGATAGCGTTCATGTTCAAGGGCATCCCACTACCAGCGCATCTTTACTCAAGCCATAATAACATTCGTGCTCCAAGCGCATCCTAATACCAACAATACTGCGCCCAGTGGGACCAACTCGCCTATAAATGTATACAGACTTGGAATGAAGAAAATAGGGACTCAGAATCCTGTGCAGCTTCAGCTACAGCCATTTTTGACTGTAAAACGAGGGGTTTCGGGAACCCTCATGCAAAACAGCCGCGAACAGTGGAACGAAATGCATGTCCTGTACAGACAAGTCACGATGGCAAAGGCTAGAAAAGCCGAGTGTTTCCAAATTTGGGGCTTCTTCGAACCTCTCTCTCTCTCTCCCTGCATGCAGAAGGCCATGAGACCCCCCGCCGGAGTTCCGCAGGCGACGGTCCAAACAAGAAAAATACCTCCCTAGAAAAAATGTATCCCTAGAGAGGGCAGCATCAAGGGACATGTAAATTAGTGACTCTGCACTTCTCAGCCGCCCACTGTACAAACTGTCCCTCGGCATCACGCCAAGCTTCCCTATTAGGCGCCATGGAGAATGCATCAGCAAATCCTTTGCTTCTAGCAAAGGCAAATACTAGGTCTTCATGTCGTGTCAAACGACCGAGCTCTAGTCCATCGTCATCTTCCAGTCAACATCTCCGGGATTGCTTTTCAAGAATGTGGGTGGCAGACTCCTACAAGAACTTTACCCTTAGAACTCCTTGACACCAAATCTTACCGCACATTCTAGGAGGACAAAAGGATCCTTTTTTACATAAATGCAAGGAATCCCATACCCCCAAAAGTATAAATGATCTCTAACATTGATCCAGAGATCTCTTACATATTCAAGCTTTTTCCCCGTTCTCATGTTGAAGCATTTGGCCTTGGAGAAGTGTAGGGGTTAAGGGTTTAGGGATGTTTTGGGGGGGCGCTGTTTGACAGAGTTTGCGGAATACGACTGCGATGACGTTTCAGAGGTTATGGGTTGAGGGGTTCCTACTCTTTGAGCTTGTGAGTCTTGAGCTCCAAAGACCAGAAAACCCCCAAACAGAGACAGATTTGCCGTTAAATCGGGGAGGTGTAGACGCCAGATTCCTGCGCCTTCTTCACCACTCAAAATTCGGGACACTATGGTTCGCCTGATGTTCAGCGTGGGCGATGATTTCTAGGCAGGTGCCTCCGACTCTACACTTTGGCTTGGTCTGGCCTGTGGCTTGCTGGGAATGAAGGAATGGAAAAGATAATGGAAACTACGATAGGGTTTAGGTTTTAGGAATGGAAAAGATAATGGAAACTACGAGAGGGTTTAGGGTTAAGGAGTGGAGAAGATAGTGGAAACTACTACAATGGGTGATATAGGAACTACTAGTCCATTCCCTCATTCCTAGCTAACCGACGGCCAGTGGCCAAGCCAAGGCACTTCCGGACCCCGATATGCACTCACCAACACCCTCAAGAAGAAGCCAGCCAAATATTGTAGTATACTATGATGTACTATAATATACTATAACATACTATAATATGCTATAATATAATATACTGTAATATATCATAAGACATAAATACTATGAAGCAATCCCAGGCACATGCCCATCGGCCAAGACTGCAGCAAACGCCGCATTCGAACCTGAAATCTGCACCACGTTGCGGAGCCTGGCATATTCCCAAATGCTTCATTTCGACTTGTAGGCTTCGGGCTAAGAGCTCCAGCAATTTTCGGATAAGGATGGCGAAAGGGGGATTATGGTGATTCTGGGATCATGATTTTTGGGGATTTGAGTCGCAAGGAGTGCCAAGTACAGGGAACTGTCTTCCGGCACAGCCACGTTGGCAGCAAGATTGCCCATCATCGATTGATAAGCAAGAACCAACTTTGTGTTTCGCCAAAGATTCTATGAAACCCTACGCAATTACCGAGCCCTATACCTTGAATCCCAAATCCTGTAAATCGCACTATCCCCCCATATATGATCCCTTGCCTCAGTTCGCCAACCACCCTGATGTTATCACCCGCCCAACAGTCAAAGTAACAGTGGTCGTTTTTGAGGCCCCCCAGTCGCAATTCTCGCAACTGTCGTTGCTTTTGATGTTGTAGATTTCGAAATTGTAAACAGTCATTCTCATAACCGTCAGTGTTTCTGCCGCCTCAGCCACAGAGAAAAATGACAGTTAAGGAAAACAACCACCCGCACTAGAGGGGGATGGGGAAGGTCTGAATGTCTTCGGAAAACGCACTGTAGACCACCTTGGGGTAAGAAACCCCATCACACCACGGGGCCACAGTGCGGGTCGGGATATTCGCCTGAACTGACAGTCATGGGAGAAGAAATGCAAGAAGGAAGGCATTCTCATTCCGCAATGCTTCCCAGGAAGCAGCTTCGCAGGAGCCGTAGAAGTAAGAATGTAGCGATTTCAGCGTGCCCTCAAGCACGAGAAGCACAAATTGCACCACCAACGAACCCAAATGGCCAGGGCTCTCCCTGCACCGGAATCAGAAACTACTAAAGAAGCTCAAGTATATGACTCTGCAACATTTTATACTGCAGCTAGATAGCCAGACTGTGACAGGGGTAATGGGGAATTATACTTTTGACTCTGAGTATTCAGGAAGTGCCACTAAGCAGGGCTTCTGAAATAATTGGTTCCCTCTTTGGAGGGTTCCTGAAAATGGGACTGCAGTACTTGAGGGTGACAGGACTGCCAGATTCAGATGTTTCCTTCCATACGCTAAGTCCTGAGGCTGACGCTATCTGAGGAAAGGTGTGAGATTCCAAATCCAGGGTAAAGCATAGCGACTTCACCTAATCAGCAGCCATGGCGTCCCTGAAATTCAAGGTTTTGATCCATATGGCGCTTGTTGAGTGCTACAGGGAACCACGCGGAAACCCTGAGCAACACACCCTCTGAATACGCCGGCCCAATCTCTGCTAAGCAGCTGTCGGATGTCGCTAAATTAAAACCTTGGACGCAAACATAAACCCGCAAGGTACCTGCGCAGAACCCGCGTGGACCCAGCTTTCAGGCGGCCTCGGGCCACTTTGCAATGCGGTGGTGGTGGTGGTGGTGGTGGTGGTGGTGGTGGTGGTGGTGGTGGTGGTGGAGGTGGCGGTGGCAGTGGTGGCGGTGG
>CAJNIZ010012980.1:59917-76922 GCA_905231905.1 Symbiodinium pilosum
TGCGTCTGAAATGTATAACGCTCCCACTCGCCCTACGCATCACTCATCCCCCCTAACCCCTAAACCCTAAACCCGACACCCCAAAACCATACACCCCAAAATCTTCAGACCTACACACCCAAAACCCCAAACCCCTATAAAGGGTTAACCCTTGGATTCCTTCAGAACTTCAGAACCTGCCTCCATCGCTGGAGTCAATGGGCTCGGCTGGTGGTTCCTGCCGAATCAAAGTCTACCAAGATTTACCCAATGGGGGCACAGTATATGCGTGTGTATATATATATACACACACATTTTCATATAGAGTTTGTAGGGCTTCAGGTTATGTAGGCATAGTATGAATATATACATATATATGTACCTGTATACATACACATGTTGTAGGATGTATAAGCTGTAAGCGAGATATATAGTATGTACTTGGGCCGAATTGAAGACAATATAGCTACATGGACCCTTTGGGCTATCTAAGCCCCACAAGTAAGAGCAACCTCCAAATTTCCCTGCCTTGCATAAGGGCGCCTAGGATACACCTGTTTTGGGAAGCCCCAAAATGAGGTGCTCTCAAATGGCCTGACAAGCCCTAGAGACGAAAATTCCTTAATAATCAATACGGGTACGCTCATTTTCTTTCCAGAAGTTGCAGAAAAATGTTTGGCTTTAGGGTGGTGGTCTTGTCTCCCGCATCCGAAAACAACATCGAGTCAGAAATCTCCAGGAGACTATGACAAGCCAATGATTTGAGACATTCCCAACCCATACTTCCTTGCTGCAGCATCGCGGCATACTAGCTCCGTTTCGGTGCAAAGTCAAGCCCAAATACGGTAGAAAAAATGTTACTACCTGAAGCCCAAAGGTAATGGACAGAATGACCCAAAACTCACAAAAAAAATCGTGGCAAAGGTCACTAGTTGACAGAATTTGGGGGCTTCGGGTATCCTTCCTTCCCTAAACCCTCAACTCTATTTCAAGCCCTAGACCCTTATTGGTTCCCAATCATTTTGGCGGCTCACTCTGGCTAGCAAAACCGTACACTTAATATTTCCTGCCTTGTCCGGTGCCGCACTCGCGCTTAGCCACCTTAGGCTGGTAATAGAGCTGGTCAAGGGGGTTAGGGTTCAGGATTCAGGGTTTAGGGCTTGGAGCTTAGGGTTCTCTGCTCAAGGTTTCAAATTCAGGGTGACTCGCAGTGACACACGTCGCATCCGAAAAACAGCGCCTGGGCCGATGTGTTCAACCGCAAAAAATTGCAAAGGGAAACAGGATGGGGACAGAGATCGCTTTCTTCCTTCAACATTATCCAGCCCGCAAGGCGGTGTTTGCCTGCGCTCGGGACATGCAGCTTGGCCACGGCCTTGAGTTTAAACAAAAAAGCAGGGACAACATTTTTTTGCGCTGCAATTTAGACTTGAAACGCAGGTCGCAGCAAACTTTGCACGTCCTCCATCTGCCATGTACAAGAGGCACCTCTGACGCGGAATGGGGAAACAGCACCGCTGCACAGAGGTGCTCAGAAAAGGTGGCGGTGAAAGGCTTCCTGTACCAAGTAGGTTTGGACAAACATAGGAAAGTAACATTCGAACTCGTGGTGTAACCCTTTTGAGCTGAAACGTGGGCGAACAAGCGTGTGCGCAACCGTGAGTGTATTGAGTTTGCAATATGTTGCGATATGGCTGAGGCTTTCATTCATGCTCCTACTCCAAACGCGTTCACAAAGACGGCTTCACCCCCTGGCTTCAAACGGAAGAACCGTGGTCGTCCGAATGTATGCATCCAATCACGTCAGACATGTGCACACAGTCAATGTCGCAAGTGACGAGCTTTTCTTTAGGCATGTTTTTCAAGGATGAAAGAGAGAAGAGTGTGCACGATATTCGAGGCTTGAGTGAAACAATTGAGTCGGTACGGTTTGCAGCGAACTTGCAAACGTTGCCCATCGGCTTCAGAGTCTCGCTGCACCTGTGCATGGAGATGGCAGAATGCATGACAGAAACCCTACATGACCCTAAGGGCACATAGGAACGCCAACGACCAGAGCAAGGAAATTGGGGAGGGGAGTTCTTCAGCTTGGTAGTTCAAAGTTCACAACAACCTTGAGCAACTAGGTCATATGAAGTACTGGGAATATGCGTAACCTAAGCACTAGGCTTGCATATCACCGGAGGGAATGAAAGCATCTGCTTGATGCTGGTGGAGCAGCATGCAGGCTGTAACGAAACAAACCCAAGCGTACGTGAAAGACCTCGAGAATACAGAACGAAATCCACTTTAAACAAAACCATCGTCGTAACAGCAGCTCTGAAGAGTCCGGCAGGGGACGTTCTGCTCCTACTAGCAGTCGTAATCGATGGAGGAACAGCACAACCAGTATTGTTGATGTCGGTGGCATATGCAGGAGCAGGAGCATCAAGGTTAGCCCCTATGAATACATCTTGAACCAGTTCCCTCAACCCTAAACCCTAAACCCCAGTTTACCTTTGCCCAAATTAAGGAGGTCAGAGTAGAACTTCCAAAAAGGGCCTCGAAGTAAAACCATACCCGTCAACCTAACTTCCGATACTCCACCCTAAGTGTCCAAGGGTCCCTTTAAAGGGGTTCTTGGGGGATGTCTAGGGCTACCCGAAGGGTCCCAGGGTCCCTTTAAAGGGATTCTAGGGGGATATATAGAGATATTCGGGGACTATCTACGAGTATATAGGACCCAAATAGTAGGGCTTCAGGGCCCAAATACCATTATTTTTTTTGTATTTAGGCCCTAAGACCCTATTACTTGGGTCCTTGGACCCTAGGGCTACACATGGACACATAAATCCGCATGGAGGTGACTCAACCTTGTTGGTTTCCCTCTCAGGGTCAAGGAAAGAGGGTCCTTCAACCTGGGTTCCGGCATGAACGTATATAGTCCCCGTTAAGTAGATAGAATATGGGGTATACGGGGATCTAATTATAATATACCTAAAGCCATATTCTACCTGCTTAAGGGGACTATAACCCTACACCCTAAACCCTTAACCTACTTAAGGGGGACTATAACCCTAAACCCTAAACCCTTAACCTACTTAAGGGGGACTATAACACTAAACCCTAAACCTAAACCTACTTAAGGGGGACTATAGTCTTAGGAGCCCCAACGTCCCCACCACAACCCAGACGAGTCACATGATTAGATGCGCCAAGAGCTTGATCAGAAATCTTGTAATCCTCAGGCATGAGTAGAAGCCAAGTAACCTCATCAGGATGGATGGCGGGACAGCGGAAAAGAAAACGGAAGCTACTGTTTAGGGTTTAGAATTTAGGGTTTATATAGGGATAATAGAAAAGAAAATGGAAAGCGCTGTAGTATATTGGGGTTATATAGGGATAATGGAAAAATGGAAGCTACTATTATATAGGGGTAGTATAGGGGATATATATATATAAGGATGATGGAAAAGAAAATGGAAGCTACTATTATATAGGGGTAGTATAGGGGATGTATAGGGATAACGGAAAGAAAATGGAAGCTACTATTGAGGGTTTAGGGCTTAGGGTTTTACAAGGGCTCCTGGGAGTTCTTTGGGTTAAGAGTATGGAGTGTAAGAAATCTAAGCTAAGTGGTCAAGGCTATGAGTGGGGTCCCTATCAAACCTCAATTTGAGAGTCTTCACTCCGGCTTCCTCAGCATTCATCGCCTTGGGAAATCTTTAAACGCTAACAATTCACGGCTGTTTGGATGTTCAGCTGGAAAACGCTGGATCCGAAAATCAATGTTCTTCGAGCTTCAGGGAATGCAAAAGCATTGTTTGTTTAATCGCTTCGATGAATCTAGTGGCCAAAGAAACACAGGGCATTTTAGGGAGGGTTGCCCGTGTTTTCCCAACTGTCTAGCATGTGCAGGGCTTAGGAGGACCACGATTTTGAAACATTGCCCATTCCATGCCCCGCATGGCAAAATGAGAAAGATTTGCCAGCACATGGGTCCTGGCACGCCACCCTTGCAATCTCAACAAACAGAGGACCCAAAAATCAAAACCCAAATTCTCAGACAGTCAATGGGATATATCTGGAGACCAAGTTGCGATTGCTGAGGCGTAAAATTCAATACCTAAACCCCACCTAGGCCTCCCAAACACACATCAGAATAGTCTGCAAAGCCCAGCAGGTGGGATTTAAAAGAGGATGGCTATTTGGTAATTTTCCGAAATAGAGGGAACCCAATAAGTATAAACCCAAAAAAAATATAGCCCTCATTATGGTGACAAACTTTGGGAAACCTGCATTTGGGCGATCTGGTAATTCCTAACCCCTCAACTGTGTGGTCCAAGAAGCTTCAGCCAAAGCAGCATCTGCGCAGTCGGCGGCGCTCTTGGGCGGCTAACCAAAGATTGCCGTGCGATGGCGCAGCATGTGGAAAACTACTGCTAAAGCGTGCCCTTAAAGCTCTGGAGGCTTCAATTTTTCGGACTTGAAGACATACGTTGCACGATTGTTGGTCTAGCAGTTGTATGATGGACTTTTCAGCAATGTATCAGCTCATGTAGCCAACGCTGCCACAAGTTAGCCGCAATGTGACATGAAGAGCCCAGACCCTCAACACATACATCGTTGCCATAAACTCTAAACCCTTAAACCCTAAACCCTTAAACCCTAAACCCTAAGCCTGGCAAAGCCCATACAGACCATCTACATAGCCCTGCTGACGGCTCATAATCCTTGAGCTGACATGACCGGTGTTCGCCTGTACTTTGGGTAATGTGGGAGTCCGAACATACTTTGAATATGTGCTGGGGTATATGAGGCTATAGCCGTATCCGTGTGTAAGGTTGTAATGCTTAAGCACACTGTAAAACTCTATACAGGTCCAGTTTCACGGCCTTCCCACATTCTTTTCCATCTGGTTCTGCATTGCTGTGGCTACTGTGGCTTCTACGCCCAGCACCCTAAACCCCGAACACCAAATCCAACATCAGCATAGTCGCTCCGCTTGCTGTTTCAATATTTGTTTAGGGGCCTATATTACTAAACACATCAAAGTGCTATAGGAACGGCTCCATGAATCATAAACCCCAGTCTGTTATCATCCTTCAAAAATTGACCCACAATTGTGCAAAAGCTTCGGCTTCCTATGGCATGAGGATGATTTTGTTGGCTAAGCTGCAAAGCGGGTTCTCGTGGGGCTTACCCTGCCCTGAAGATGGGCCGCACCCACGTTTTTGGGGGATGGTGAAACACCGTGTATAGGGCGCTTCAGGTCAAAAAGCTGAACTAGACATCTGCAAGGCAACATCTAGGTGGTGTCTTTGAAGAACCACCCAGCACCATCAGAACCCAACGTGCCTCAGCCTAATGAGTGTTGTATAACGGTTTCCCGGCGTTATTGGTGCCTTCTTTGGGGGTCCCGATAATGAGGATTGTAATATTTGAGATCCCCCTACACTGGGAAACTACCATAACGATGTATAGGGCATCTGAGAATTTGAGGGCATGGAGGTGTATGTGTTCCTATAATGATTACAACAGTAATCCCAAGCCAATATAGTACTGTCATAGATTAGGGGGAAATTTAATTCTTAGGGCACATTTAAGCATTATAGACTGGGTTGCGGTTGAGGAACCAAAATCAATTTACCATAATGAGTATATAGTAATTCGCATGATTTCTTCCATAGGGCATCTTAAATTGAATTCCTTAACCGGAACCCAGTAGACTTTGTGCAATGAGGTCACGGAAGGGGTCGTTGTTCATCTCACCTTAAGAGGCTCCAAGATCAGCGCGCGCACGGTCCTTGATGGCAGACGTAATTCATAGGGATTATATACTGGTCTATAGGATAGTCTCATGGCTGATAGAGGTTATGTACGGGTATATAGGATATATACTTTATATACATAGATACATATAAATCTATATAGGAACGGAGAAGAAACTATTATGTTAGCATTAGGGGGGCGGCCAGTCCTCATTCCTGAGAGTTGTCTTTGGCCCCAAACAGATTCGGGCAAACCTGGTGCAAAGTTGTAACTGGAAGGTAGCCCAAGAAGCCTACGAACAGGCCGTCAGACATACATCTAGGCTTGTGATGTAACGCAGCAAAAAATTCTCAGGAACCAAGGGCTTCCGGGCCTCTGCGGCTGCGTGGAGAAGCGTCGGCCGCGCTCCCCCCTGATTTAGAGTTTCCAAGGATTTAGGGTTCAGGGATTTAGGGTTTAGGGGTTTATTGTTTAGGGTTTAATTAGGAATTAACTGCCCATACTCCTGCCGAAATACCGTCAACGTGTGCAACTCCAGCAAATACTTTCAAAATTCAACTTGCGCATCTTGACCTTTAGTGGATCAGCTTCTGCGGCCTATAGGGAAACAGACAGCTGAGAGCTTCTGAAAAAAGACGACGGGACTTCAAGAATTACATCCCCAAAGGGTCCATGTAGGCATATGAGCCATACTCTAAACTCCTAGTATCCCCCTTAATAACCCACTACTCCCCTATAATCCCCTATAAACCCCCTTTAAGGAGTTTAGACCATGTCTCATATAGTATCTCATATAGCTACCTTCAGGCCCAAGTGCATACTTGATAGCTACATGGACCCTTTGGGATAGACTTCCCACATACCCACAATAACGATTCAAGCCCAACAATGGGCATGCAGGCTCTTAGGCTTTTATCATGAATATTTGGCAGGTCTCCGCACATCTTTGGGGTTCACGGCTTACGCAAAGGGCGGTAGGATTAGCGGCTCAGACTTGGGGATCTGAATACGGGTGACATTGGGGTTATATTAGGGGTTATACAGGGGGAATATTGGGAGAAAATGAAATGGAAACTACTATAGTATGTTGGGGTCATATTGGGATAATGGTACTAATGGAAAAGAAAATGGAAACTACAATTTAGGGTACGTTGAAACTCTCTCTTGTGACTGGTCGTTACTGGTCATTACCACATCGCCTTTTCGCGCCAGCGCACGGCTTCGTTGGAAAGCTGGATGCCTGCCGCGGTGGATGGGAACATGATTTCGGGTTGATTGCGGGGCTTTTGGAGATCCGGCTGAATAACCCTAAACCCTAATGCCTAAACCTAAACCCTAAAACCCTAGCACTCAGCTTCAAGCTCAACAGTCCCTAGATCAACTATGACCTACTCTAACTAGAGCAGCGTAACACGCCCCCATGAGAGCCTGGACAAGGAAGGGCCGGGACTCGGGACCAAAGAACCTAAGACTCGTCTACCCTTGGTCCCTAAAATCTCTCTTAAACTTATGCATGCTAAGCTTGAAGTTTGCTTCACACCTGCAACATCACACGCTGAAACTCTTCAGGAAGACAAGGATACCATCACGGGCGAATACAACTAAATCGGTGCTGAGTTGAAAAGCCCGTGCCAAGGGCACGTGACCTCATCCTCCCAGGATTTGGTATGTTTAGGGTTTAGGGTTTAGGGTTTAGGTTGGTATGTTTAGACCAGTTCGTACACTGAAGGTGTCTACCGGATGCTTGTAGGGCTGTGCCGGATGTCTCAGGCCACTCCGAGCAAAACCTGCAGTTCCTTCTCAAACCCAACACCGCAAACACCCAAGCCTAAACCCTAGAATCCCTACACTCAAACACCCCAAGCTTTGAATCCTGAACCTAGTGGTTCATAGGAGGGAACACAGGAATTGAATCCCTATATAATCCTTACATGATTTACTATATTCCCATTTTCCCTACTAAGAACCAGTCAGGAAACCCACTAAACCCCAAACCCCAAAGCCTCTAAACCCTAAACCTCCAAACCCTAGACCTCTAAGCCCTAAACCCTAAACCTCTAAACCCTAAACCCTGGACCCAGCCTTCCAACTCCTCTAACAGCCAGCTCAGAAGTGCAAATTGCCCCGAGCGAGCAGCTCGAAAGAGGCCCTGACCTCGAGGTTTAGGGCTCAGGGTTTAGGGTTTAGGGCTTAGGGTTTAGGGCTTAGGGTTTAGGGCTTAGGAGGGTTTAGGGTTTAAGGGTTTGGGGGTTTAGGGTTTAAGGGTTTGCGGGTTTAGGGTTTGAGGGTTCAGGGGTTTGGGTGTTTAAGGTTTAAGGGTTTCAGGGTTTAGGGTTCAAGGGTTTAGGGGTTTAGGTGGGCTTAGGGTTAAGGTTGAAGGTTTAGGGCTTAAGGGCTTAGCGTGAGCCCTGGGTCCTTGTACCTAGGTTCTTTCAGGTGTCTAGAACCCCTAATAGTGGTATTGCTTTTGTTGCTTTATGAAATCTGGTTGAAAAGTAGTGTTGTCGTTAGTGGTGTTGTTCGGGACGTTTATTTCTAATGCTGTTTTGTACCTGTGCAAATATCATTAGTACTTTTGATTACTCTCTTGCTATTCTTGCTGGTGGGTACTTACGTGCTAGTTGAGGCTAATTCACGGGCCTAGGCAAAAAGTCTGGATATTCCTTGCAAGAGTGCAGCTATGCAGGAAATACAGCACCGTTGATCTTGCAAAGGTATGAAGAGACTTGGGTCACGGCCGGGGCCGCTTCTTTTGGCATGAATGTCGACTGCTGTTGAGGTAGCTATTGCTGAAACTTGCCTTGAACCCCAGTCAGTCGCACGTAATTTTGCTAGCGGCGTCATAAGGTCTGGACGAAATTTGCCGACAGCGCCACTCGTGGACACATGTCTGATACTACCCGAGCAGACCCAATACCCGACTTTTTCAGGTTTCTATGGTTATGCAGATGAGTGGATGCCTTCCTTGCGCCACACAACGCCTCTATCCGGCAGTCCGGAGAGAACTTTATGGTGTTTCTGCACCACGTCGTGCAGAGAAACAATCACGGCTAAGCTCAACCATAACCTGAAGGCCCTCAGAGATCTTGTATTCTTCAAGTAGGCACCAATAGTAAGGTATCAGTACGATTTCCAAAGACACTTGCTCCCATAACATCTAAAATCTGCATATGGGTGTTTTTTTTCCAAAGCAGGGGTCCGACTGATCTAACCTCAAATACCACACTCCTCCTTCGAGGAACCTCCAAATAGGGATGGAAACCCTGCAAATCCTGCCATGCAGTTCCAAAAGCCATCTTTTTGCAATCAACTCCACCCCCAAATAAAACACCACTCTCAAGAATCCCAAACTACAACAGTTCTACCCAAAATTTAAAAGGGGTACATGATAGAATACGATTCCAAGAGGTAGACCTTGAGCACTCCAAGCCCAGAGCTGCATACAACACTTTGCCCTAAACCGTACACCTCTGAACCCTAAACCCTAAACCTCTAAACCCTAAACCCTAAACCTCTAAACCTGTAAACCCTAAACCTCTAACCCCTAAACCCTAAACTTCAAACCCTTTCCACTCATGGGAGTCTGGCTGAGCACATGGGGTCGTGCGAACCGCAGCCCGCCCCATCGCTGCAAGGCCTGTGAGTAAAAAGAATTTAGATTTTGCGGTTCAGGGTTTAGTGGTTTAGGAGTTAGGGGTTTGGGGGTTCAGGGATTTAGGGATTTAGGGTTTAGGAGTTTAGGGTTTGGGGTCTAGGGGTTCAGGGGCTCAGGGTTGGGGTTTAAGGTTCAGGGTTTAGGATTTGGAGTAGGGTTTAGGTCAAAGTCTATGGAGGCTCACCTGCGCCCCAATCATTTTAGGTCTGTGTGACTGTACCTTGTTGGGACGACCTATTACTACCAAATACCCATAAGCCTGTATGCATCAGCATTCAGGCCCGCCCACTGCCCCACCCAGGGTCAATCATTTTGAATATGATTACCATATTCCCCACCCAACCCCATGTGCTGTGGTCCTGTGGTCTGGGTCTTGGGGCTTGAAGTTTACAGTTAGGTTTACAGAGACTTACTAGTCTTTCTTCTACACATGGTTTTCTAGTATTGAGGGTAGGCGTATAGAGGAGCCCCTTCCCGCTTTTAGTTGGCAGAAGGTTTATAGAGGGTTCCAAGTGCTTTTGGAAGTTTATACAAGGTCAAAGAAATTTTCTGCAGGGAGTTCTGGACAGGTATTTTGTAGAGTTTTCAAGTAGAAGATTTACAGAGCTTTCATGGGCCTTATACAAGGCATCGAAAAAAGCTCAAAGAAGTTTCTGGAGGGCTGCTATTGGCTAGACGGTTTTGAAGGTTATAGAGGGCTTTACAGAAGGTGGCAGGGTTTGGAACCCATCATTTGGGGTTTCAAACTATTTTCTCCACATGATGTGCTAACATGCTGACACTAAACCCTAAACCCTAAGAGTTCCAATGTAAGGAGGACCCGACCAGGTATCCAAGAGAACAGCACACCAGGACCACTCCAAGAGGGCTCTGGGCAAGGAGTTGCAAGAAGGGTTTAGGGTTTAGGACTATTAGATGCTATTTCGACTATGACTACTACTTTTTTTAGAAGGATTGTATAGAGTTTTGGTGGAAAAGCAGATGGAAACCACTATTAGGCTCCACGCGAGAGTGCAACTTTGTCATCAAGGCACACGAAACGAGTCTCGCGACATCGAGGAGCCAAAAGCAATTACAGTTCTGCACTTTCACAGTACGTACTACGCCGTCCTAAATCTGAGCATTTGGGAGGTCAGGTAAACCCTAAATCCCAAGCCCCACGTTCATTGACAACTAGCTTTGAAGTCCCAATTCTGGATCACACTCAGCAATCTTTTGGGCTCAGGTTGCTCGGTGTATGAATACTGCATGTGAAAGTTTCGGGTTTGGGTTCGAGTCGCAGGGCTTGGGCTTGTAGTCCCCCTTAAGTAGATAGAATATGGGGTATATGGGGATCTTATTATGATATACCCAAAGCCATATCCTATCTACTTAAGGGGGACTATAGGGCGTGGCTTAGGGTCGGGTAGGCTTGCGCTACTTTCTGGGTTGCGACTTTGAAAGGTTTAGAGCCCGGCGGGATGAGGGGGATGAGGGAGGGGGAGGGGGGGGAGGGGGTGTTGAGTACCCCTGTTAAGATGGACACGGTCATAATTGCAAAAGCAGTCCTCAGATTGCATTCTAGGCCAGCCCCGCTCAGCAAGGTAAGTGATCCCTATATTCAACTACTGATCCTTGTTTGGGGGGTGGGTTAGGGTTTAGGATTTAGGGACCTGTTTCTAACACCTCCTCCCTTGGGCTTTGCATCATAGATTTCGAATGGCATGTCCAATAGTGACGCACAATGTCTACAGTGTCTGCGTTGAACCCTAAACCCTAAACCCTATCTACAGTGTCTGCGTTGATCCGAATCAGAGACCCTCTCATCGCTTCGCCTGGACATCGCCCTGGCGAAGAAGATGCGCCCTGGGCAGCGAAGGATTTAGGCTAATGGGGTATGGGGCTTGACCGGACCTCCCAAGTACCCAAAATGATAGCCAGCAAAGCTTTGTGATTTTGGGTCGTCAACGCTAGTGTAATGGGCATTTGCCAGGTCTGATTAAGGCTCTAGGGTTCAGAGTGCAGGCTTGCCCCACACCACAAGCCCAAAGCCCATAGTCTACCCAGAGCTTTCATTTACCTGGCTTGTTGAACGTATTTAGCTGTCTGATTTCAATCCGTAAATCTCACCCATGTGCTGAGGCATCAGTCCGTTCCATTCCGCAATCCGGCACCTTTCCTAGAGCATATCCGATAAAGGCTACAACTTCATTGGGCTTCGACGACAAGCTCGGTCGCTTTGAGGGGCCTGAGTCCTGAGGGCTTAGAAACCTAACAGATGCTCTGACCGCAATCCTCAAGTCCGACAATCCAAGTAAGGATTGCGCCAACCTCACATGACATGACCCGTAGACCATGTTCCTTAATGAGGTCCCCTAAAACCCCACATATCCCCCTGTAGGTCCCCCAGAACCTAACTTTAGTCCGTAGCTCACATGGTCGAACAGGAAAATGAACGGCAACGAAAACAAGACGCATTGAACCGATACATCTGTAACGGTGACCATCAAACCAAGACATGCGTGTGTTTTACAGGCTTTGTTCCAGCAAAGGTGCGCATGAGCATCCGGACAATCTTCAACTTTGCCACTGTCGATGAGACTCCTGCCAGTCTTCAAGCAAAAACATGTCATTAGACTGTAACAAACCTGCACCTGTTCCTGAAGAAGCTGGGTTACATTGGGATAATGGAAAAGACAATGGAAACTACTATAGCATACAGGTGAGGGATAACAGAAAAGAACATGGAAACTACCATGGTATATTCTTCTTTGATACTTGCTTTCCAGACTCTACCAACCAGCGCGTGTGCTGCCTCTGCTTCTCCAGGTCTGAATGGAGCTCGCAGCCGGACTCCTGCAGCAGGAAGTGATCCTAAAATGGGGAGAGCACAGGGCTCAGAGTAAAATGCCAGTGTCCATTTCTTGTTCAGTTTAAGTTACTTGGCTTCCTGAAGCAGAAGTCATGGTGAAATAGATAGAACATTAGAAATAAAGCAAATGACTTGGCATGGCGGGGAAAAATAATCTAATGCAGCGCTCCGGAAATCAGAGTTCTTAACCTGATTCATCGAGTCAGATGCTCAGTCAGTGTCTTAGGAAAGTCAGGTTTTTGAGTTTTTTAAAGGCATCTTTCATGATGAAGGGATGCCTTTTCTGGGCGTCTGGACACTAGATCTCATCTCCCGAGGTTGATCCAAAAACGAGTTCTAAGTCCGGTAGAGGCCTCTTGCACGGAAGTAAATGATACCAGTTTCAGGTGACGATGCCGTTCACGGTATTGAGGTTGCGACGGGTTGCGGAGGGTAGGAAGTAAGCTGATTGCTAGGCGCAAATGACAAGGGGGGGGCCGGGAGGGTATTGTTGGGCTCCTTGGCGCCGGGGCACAGACTCTCAACCCAAAACCTCAAACCCAAACCCTACACGGATTAGCGCCTTCAATATGTGCAGCTGGAGATGAAGGTAGCTGGCTCACTGGTTCACTGGCTGTTCAATATTGTTCTGCCTTCGCATGGCGCAGTCACTACCTGCGCAGCCCACGTGATGGTCTCCTTTGGTTGCGACTCTATGAATCCATAAGCCCAACACCCCGCAAACCAAGAAGGGTGAAGTAGGACCTTGGCTATCTTAGGGGTTTTGGGCCTCATCCAACCATAAGCTAGTCCTCCGCTGGGGTTAGATGTCCTTGAACCAACACCGCCTGCCTAAAACTAAGCCCCGATGGCAACCTCCGTCCTGCATAACTCTGGCAGCCGGCTGTCTAGGCCCTGACCTGCCAACATGGTAAGGCAACGGGTTGGGGGGGATAGAAACATCCTAAACCCTAAACCCTAAGCCTTTCACCCCTATGCGGTGCAGAGGCCATGCATATTTCCAAGGCAGGATGGCAAAACTATTCGCAAAGTCAGCTGCAAGAATCCGGAACACAGGATCCGCTAGATTGTTGGGAACCACCAGATGGATCAGAAGCAAGCATTGAGCTATCTCACAGCAGCAGCTGTACACCAAGTACTTGGAGCCAAGAAATGTCCCAACTCTAGCCCAAATGGGCGCTAGAATCGGTTCTGATGGTAAGAAAAACCTGCAGTCTTTGGAGTCTGGACTTGATGCTCAGAGATGTGTAAAGGGGTTCAGGCTAAGGTTTACCCCCACGCCCCTGGAGCACGTCGTTGAGTGCTGAGGCACAAAACCGTACCTACCAAAGAACTCCTGACGTAGGGAAGATTTAGCCTTAATTACACTTGCGTGAAACATGCAGTTCAGTTCAGTCCGCCCCCAGCCCCTACTGTTGGATATCTACCAAACAAATTGCATGAGACATTCTGGGAGATCAACTCATCGGCCCTTGGGGACAACGCAGGCATCTTCTGATCCAACCCTAAACCCTAAAGAGTATGCCAAAGCTTGACAAACTGACTGAGGATCTTTGTGGAAACCGCAGTTCCTACGTCCTAGAATTCATGGACAAAGGGCTGGGATTGCTGGTGGCATCCATGAGATAATGCCCGCCGGAGGGGCCCCAGACATCAGAGCCCAGGATATAAGAGCCCTCCGAGCGGAAAGTTCAACAGAACCCTAAACCCTAAACCCTAAACCGCTAAACCGCCAAACCCTAAAGCCTTAAACCCTAAACCCTCAAACCCTAAACCCCTAAACCCTAAAACCCTAAACCCTAAACCCTTAAACCCTTAAACCCGAAACCCTTAAACCCTAAACCTCAAACCCTAAACCCTAAGCCTTAGGGCTGCGAAGCGCTTCTTTAGAGCTTCTTCCTGGACATTGCCATGGAGCTCCTGCTACTCAAAGCTGCGGCGCCACACACCGAAGGAGAATACAGCCAGACCGCAGCTGCTATCTCAGTTTCCATTTCATGTTCCATGTTCTTTTCCAGTTGATTCTCGATTATTGCGGTATTATCCCTATACAACCTCAATATGATCCCAATATATCGAGCTTATACAACTCCATGTAGGCCTAGCCCTCAAGGGCAACAAGGTCGTGAGGGAGGAATGCTGATACGCAGCTAGGCCAGCTAGACCGCCTAGCTGGCCTAGCTGCGTATAAGCATTCCTCCCTCACGACCTTGTTGCCCTTGAGGGCAATCAGAGCGCCGTCCACGCTCGTGCCGACCAGGTCCAGTCCGCGAAGCTTCTGCATGACACTCCGCCCCAAATGGTTTAAGCTGCCCTTGATCTCCTCACTGTAGAGGCACAGCACCGAGAGGTAATACGTGTTTCACAAAAATTTCAGGGTGCCGTTGATATGGCAGCTGTGCCGTGACAGCCGCTCCATGTACGTCATCCCCTGCAAGTCCTGCAAGCTGCCCGTGATCTCGCTGCTGCGGAGGGTCAACTTGTTGATCTTGTGCAGGTGCTTCAGGTCCTGCAAGCTCCCGGTGATCTCGCTGCTCCACAGCATCAGCTTCTCAATCTGGGTCAAGGGCTGTAGGTGCCTCCGAGATTCGCACCGGTCAGGTGCAAGACTCTCAACTCGGGAAGCACGGCCAGGCCGTCGATGTTACCGTGCAAGTCACTTGTCAAATCCACTTCTTTCACAATGCAGGTGTCACCAAAATGGATGCCCTCCCATGACTTTTTCGCCTCAAAGTATTCATGGCCAAACCCCAGCCGTTCCAGGGCTCCCCGCAGCAGCTTAAGCATTTTTTTTGCATTCTTTGAGTAGCGTATCGCCTTTCTTTGTATTGCCTCTTCCCCATTCGGTGCCAGCCTGGGTGTCTACCAGATCCCCTTCCTGCTCACGCTCCGAAACAACCAGTAAAAAGGCCAGGAAGGCAGCCCAAAGCCGCGACGCCATTGCTGCGTTCGGTTCGAAGATTAGGGTTAGAGCGTCTTGGGAATTCCGTGGAGATCCTTGGACCTGGGTTGAGGGTTGGAACAGGGTTATGGTACCTTCACGCAATTGTTTACCATGGTTGCATCAACTTCAAGCAAGCCATCCAGCTGCAGGTAACGGATTTCCACACCTACCTAGACCTCGCTGGGGAATTCGAAGGATCCCAAGTAGCAAGCAAAGGCCTTTGGGGCACCTTTTCCGGGATTCTTGGATCATAATGTGTAAGTATGCAGCCCCATGTATATTGCTTGATTCACCGCCTGGTCCCCTAGAGTACCTATGCTCTGCAACGCCTGATATCGAAAGCAAGCAAAACCTCGCAACTACAATGGGCCTCCTGGCCCTTTACCCCTGCGCAACGCAGAAAAAGATCAGCAGAGCCAGTTGAGTAGTTCAAACATACAGACTTCCAAGGAACTTGTCCAAGACGGGACCCCAAAACCCTTAATTGTACAGTCCCCCTTAATTAAGTAGATAGAATATGGCTTTGGGTTATCTTGTATTAAGATCCCCATATACCCCATGTTCTACTCAAGGGAGACTATAACCCTAAACTCTAAACCCTAAACCCTAAATAGTAGTTTCCATCTTCTTTTCCATGATCCCCATATACCCGATATTCTATCTACTTAAGAGAGACTATAAATTGTAAACCGCGAGCTCCAACCCCACCACCACCCTCGGGAGCCTCTTCACAGACTGCGATCCCAATCGCCCGCAGCGGATGCCCTGCAAAGAGGACCGTTCGAACTACAGGCAAGACTCCAACAGCCTATATTGAAACCTACTGGATGGGTTGCAGGTACACTTGTCATACACTCCCGAAGACCTAAATGCCAAAATGCTACGATAAGGATCCAAAGTACCTCATTTTTGTATAGTGGACCCTTATAGGGGATGGAAACCTTAGAATCCATGCTTGAATTGGTTCAGCCTCACTACGAGGCCACAAGCCCTGAACCCCAGACGCTAAGCCCTAGTCCGAAATACCCTGAGACCCACATAATCCTGAACCCTCAACCCTACGCCGCGTAGTTGCAGGTTGAATAAGGACCCTGTGTCTTTTTTTTAAGGTTTCGGGCCATTATTTTATCTACTTCTGACGTCCGGATAGCACAACACTCTCCCAACAGACTTAGGTTTAGAGTTCAGGGTTTCAGGCGCAAGCAATCCCAACTGCTCAGTTCTTGTCTAGGATGGTGCATTGTGAGCCTTGACTCCCTTCTTGTCAGTAGAATGAGATAGAGCGGGCTGACAGATCTAGACTTTTGCGGAAGCTAGGCCTGCGCTCTAAAAGAAGTTGAGAGTTCCCTTGCCCTTGCCCAAAGCTACGCCAGGGAATAGACCTGGTACTGTGGCAGGTGGAGGATACGACGGGAAATTACGGGACTCCAGCCCCAATCAGGATGTATTGCTTTAATAATTGTCTACTGGGGTTAGGGGACAAAAGTGAACTAGACTCTGTGTCTAAAGACAAGTCTATGGTAGCTTGGGGGGATGGTGGGAATATATTCCCTTATTCCCTTATCTATATTTATGTAGATATATTTATGGATATATATATATATAGATATATATGTATATTTATATCTATATAGATATATATATATAGACTCCTTCTTAACCCCCAATAAGGTGGGGAAGGTGGGGAAGACTTGCCCCGACAGCCTCGAGAAACTCGCGCCATTGGCTACCTGCCAACGCTGTGGGCATGCCGAGGTTCAGGTTTAGGATTTGAAATTTTGGTGTGGTGTTGGTGTTTTCTTTTTTTTTGGGTGGGAGGGGGGGG
>CAJNIZ010012980.1:86560-99792 GCA_905231905.1 Symbiodinium pilosum
AGGGTTTGGGGTTTAAGGGTGCAAGGGTTTAGGGTTTAGGGTGTTAGGGTTTTAGGGCTTTAGGGTTTAGGGTTTAAGGGTTTAAGAGTTTAGGGTTTAAGGGTTTAGGGTTTAAAGGGCTTTGGGCTTAAGGGTTTAAGGGTTTAGGGTTTAAGGGCGTAGGGAGTAAGGTTTAGGCGTCCCGAAAACCAGGGGTACAAGCTTTCCCGAACCCCCTTCACCGCATGCCTTCCGTCGGAAGGCCTATACGTGAGAAGGGACTTTCAGTGGCCTTCCAGAAAGCCAAGAGGGACCCATAATTTGAGAAGTACTCTGTAATCATCCCATAATGGATCCTTGTAGCAATGGACCCTTGTAGTAATGCCTATACAAACCATTATAGTAACATGTGGGCTATGGAGAGACTCATGTGTTATTGACGATGCTGGACTTGATGCAGTTGACCAACCCTAAACCCCAAACCCTACACCCTAAACCCTACACCCTGAACCCTAAACCCCCAAAGGAACAGGTTGGGGTAGTTTGGCCGCCTTAGACGGCATGGGATGGGTTATTGTAAGAGATGGCCAACCACCATCAGGCCTTATCCTGGGTTGCTGTCAAGGAGCGTACATTACTTTACCAGAATATGAATGGAAAAGAACATGGAAACTACTATAATGGGTTATATAGGGGTTATTTATTATGTTGCGTTATATAGGGTTTTTTTCACCATAATGATATATATATATGATACATATATATACAGTTTACCAGAATACGGATGTATGAGCTACGGGCTAAAGTTAGGTTGGGGGGTCCTATAGGGGACTTTATAGGGTTTTGGGGGGGACCTATTACGGGATATAGTACAAATCTAGTCCAGGGCTCATATAGTGCATTATGGGGGTTTCTTTATTGTAGTAAACCCTAAACCCTAAACCCTAAACCTTAATTTAAGTTCCTTAACAGCAACCCAGAAACTCGGGGAACCTGGCCCTCCAGGCTCTCGTCCTGCTCCTGCGTGGTGCCGAACGGTATGCCGCACTTAGGGTTCCCAGTGGTTCGGGCCTAAACCCTAAAACCTAAACCCTAGGGTTCACAGCCTTTCCGGCCTAAACCCTAAACCCCAAGACCTAAACCCTAGAGTTCACAGTGGTTAGGGCCTAAACCTCACCACTCCTGTTCAAGGCTTGTTGATCGCTGAAGGGATAACACCCTACTAATCCCTTTCTGGGTTCGAAAGCCGACCTGTGTACTTAGATCCACATGAACTTGCCTTGGGTTCTAGTGTTCTACTCGTTACGCAAGACTACCATGTGATCTGCTCCGTTCATGAGCAGATCATTTTCAACACTACCCAAATTCACTTGGAGCTTTCGAAAATTGTAGGCCCCCACCAGAGATGAAGAATGTACCTCAAATTGCCTCACTAGGAAGTTTAGGGTTTCGGGTTGAATTCTTCCGGGCCGATGCGGGCAGGATCTTGCTACGCTGGAAAACCTGAAAGCTCCCCTCCCCACGCCCCGTCTATAGTCCCCGATAAGTAGATAGAATAGGGGGTATATGGGGATCTTATTATAACATATCGTAAGCCATATTCTATCTACTTAAGGGGGACTATAATCCAAACCATTCCCAAATCCGAAGCTCTTTGTTGGCACATGAACCTGCAGCATATGAGGGCTTGTCGAAACTCCGTTTTTTGGTGCCCTATGCATTAGGGCCTGTCTTGAGCAGACAACCCAAAAGGTGCACCATCTTCTTGACAATCTCCCGGACCTGCATCCCATACCCTGAACAAAGGCCCCTTGATTGACACACCCAAAACCCTATGGGGTTTAGGGTTTAGGGTTATGAACCCCCCGAAACCTGAAGCTCTACATAAACCCTAAGAGACCCTGAGCCCCAAAGCCTGCACCCCTCAAAGCCCTCAACTCTACATCCTGCTTCAGCCGCTCCAAATTCTTTCGGTGGCCCCGGTACTCCGCCAACACCTACCATGCTTGGAGGTAGTTTAGGGCTTAGGGCTTTAGGTTTTGGATTTAGGTTTAAGGGTTCAAGCAGCTATAAGAGAAAGAGAATAATTGTAAGGATGAGCAGTGAGACACACATGAGAAATGTATGAGCTACAGCCAATACTACCCACATGATTGATGGACATGGGTTCCTCTTGGGGAATATGTTAAGGGCTGTACTAAACTACCAGGAGCACCCTTTGTCCAGCCTGAGTCCTTGAGCGCAGACATGGTTTAAGCGTCATGTCCAAAGCTTCGGCAGAAAGAAACATGATGTTTCCTTTAATGCTCTTGGCAGTTTGTAGAAATGGCGGGCCAATATGGACCTCAAATACGATACTCTTTAATATGGTACTTGTAATGCCCTATGCCGACTTTGCTTCTAAACTCGTGTTGAGCCTGATCCAACATGCATCTTGGACAACTTCAACCGAGTGAAGTGATTCCTGAAAGCAGGGGGAGCTGTACAACCTGTGAAGAAGTTGTCGGAATTGAAAACGGTTTGCGCGGGTACTTCTTGGACATTATGTCGGCGGTAGCTCTCACACGAGAGTACTTCAAACCCAGGCAACCCTAACCACTATGCAATCTCTTGTCACTCAACTCCTCAGCACAGGCTGTGGTGATATTACATTGCCGCAAGCCCCCAGTTTCCATGTCACTCTCAATTTTCTGTTCCCTTCGCTTCTCATCTAATCCAACTCGATAGGCTCCTGCATCCTGGCTGGCGCCAACACAGCCACCTTCCCCCCAAACCACTATGGAACCTGAAAAACTAGCAATTGGTAGGCTACTGTCCTGTTTTTTCGGGGGCTAAGGTTATATGGGATCCCATGTACAGCCATACTCCCCAGACAAGAGAATTCCCACCCTTACCCTGAAATCGCATAAGCATTTCGAATGGGGTAGGTTCCCAACTAGAGGACCTTGACAGGACCGACTCGGTAGGAAGGACCCCCCATGAGCGGAATTCTGAGGGAACCCTGAACACTTCTCGGAAGGTGTGTCTGATTCGTTCTGCCTGAACTCATCCTCCCTCAGCCCTCAATCCTACACCCTAAGTCCTGAACCCTAAATCCTAAACCCTGAATCCTAACCCCAAACCCTAAACCCTAAATCCTAAACCCTAAATCCTAAACCCTAAACCCTAAACCCCCTCAGCTTGAAACCCATGCCTTGCTGGCACCCCTCACCAGGCTCTGCATCTGAGCCTCACGGGGGCAAACTCGCAAACAAGTAAGCTGTAAAACCCTGGTTGTCAAGATTATGGTCCCTTTTTGGGTACCCTATGTATTGGGTGCCGTGTTATAATAAGGATCCAAAGGGGTTGAGGGTTTAGGGTTTATATAGGGGTTATATAGGGCTATAATGGAAACTACTATAATAGGGTTATGTAGGGTTTGCATAGTTTTTAGGTACAGGGCTTAGATGTGTCATTTAAACCCAAGAATGGGGTTTTAGAGGGGTTATAGGGGGATTATATTGGGGTTATATGGGTTGTTGTCAAAATTATGGTCCATTTTTGGGTACCCTACATATTCGGGGCCGTATTTAATAAGGATCCAAAAAGGTACCATCATTTTGACCACCACCCATGACATAGTTTTTAGAGTGCAGGGTTTAGGTGTTTCGGGAGTTTAGGGTTTAGGGGTGTAGGGTTTAGAGGTTTAGGGTTTTAGGGGTTTAGGGGTTTATGGTTAGTAGATTGATAGAATATCTATTTGCCATGGGTAGGGACAGTTGTGGGAAAACTCTCGCAATGCCTTCACCGGATGGAAGCCTGCATGTGTCTTCGGCTTGGAGTGCTGCTGCTGCGTTCAAAATAGGGGCACCTCAGGACCCCAAGAATTATGGGCGGATTTTGTGGGGTGTTTAATTATTAGGGAGTAAAAGTGATTATGTTGAGAAGCTCCCCATTCTTGCAGCTGTGCCTGTGGCCGCTTGTTTCTGCTGGACTGCCCTTGCAAGGTGCACTTACTATGCTTGCCGAACTCAAGAAGACCAACACGGCTCGTATCCCATTCCAATAACCCAAGGAAAGGCTATTCCTGGTATAAATATTTCGACTACAGCCACCGCCACGACTACGACGACCATTCCTATTCCAGCAGCATGTTATACGCTCCTCGTTCAACGGATCCTTTGCGGGAATGGCTACAAAAGTGATGGACCGTAAATCATATGCCCCAAAGCCTACACTTCTTGCTGCGACAAGTCTTTAGAGCAGCCAGCTTGGATCTAGAAGCATGCGTTGGACCCATTTGCCGTGTCATGCCATTAGGGTGCCCTCAGTATATGTGGGAACATACGAGCTATAGTCTAAACTCCCAGTATTACCCTTAATAACCCCTAAAATACTCCTTTTTATAATCCATATATAACCCCCATGACGGAATTTAGACCCTAAACCCTAATCGCTAAACCCCAAGCCCTAATCGCTAAACTCTAAACCCTTAGTCCCTAAACCCTATATGAAAATGGCTCATATGAGGATCATCAGGCGCCCATCAGGCTCCCGCTTAAGGATTCTGAGCGAGTTCTCTCTGAGACACGTCCGGAAACGGAGCGAAACCAGGAACTTGGAAACCCTACGCAAACCCTGAGGAAGAGCACGTGTTTACATGTCCTGATTAGGGATTGGGTGTTATGGTGTAGGGATTCGGATTTAATTAGGGCTTAGATTTTAGGATTTAGGGTACCGCAAACCCGGAGCTTCCAAACCCAGGCAATGGTTGGGACACCTCCCGAGCTTCCGGAGAAAGGGCTGCATCCAGGACCTCCGGACGACAGGTAACAAAAGAGTTGTTGGTTGAAAGTCTGGGAGGTTTACGGTTTAGGGTTTTGTGTTGTGTAGATAGAGACATATAAGGACTTGCCGGGTTCAGGGGATAATGGAATGTCGCACAAACTTGGGTTATACAGTGATTAGAAGGTCTCAGGTTGTGGACATAATTCCCCAGTTTTGACTCCAAGACTGCCAACTTCAAATGCCACCCTGAAAGGCTTCCTCAAAGACCCCATGTGCTGCGGGTTTAGGGTTGGAGGTTTGGAGTTTAGGGGGCTACATCTGCGGATCCGATGATGGTGATAGAATAGAAGGAGCGTAGCTACACCATGGTGACACCGTTATACCCGACTGCACAGGCAATGTGTAGCAAACGTAAACAGTAGCCGAAGATTGAATCGCAAGGAAGGCGACTGAAACAAATAGGCCCCAAAGCTCTTGCTCCTAAACCCCTAAACCCTGAATAGCAGGACATCTATGGGAACGTAAAATCCATCCCTGGAGCCCCAACCCTGCCACTGCCGCGGCCAAAGCAATTACCTGTACAATTTTGAGGTCTGTTTGAGGTATAGGGAACAATATGAGGGTTATATTGGGGTTATATAAGGATAATGGAAAATAAAAATGGAAACTACAGGGGGTTATAGGGATTATGCACGGGACCAGAATAAAGACAGAATCCAGAACAAGAATAATGGCAGTTCTCAAGGCCCCTACACTGCACAAAGCTCATAAACCGTCCTAAAAAGCCCAGCTCCCCAGTTCATGTTCCATGTTGTGTTGCATTTGATTCTCCTGCCTCGGCATTGTCTAGGCCCCCCAAAACCCAAAACCCTACACCCAAAACCCCAAAACCTAAAACCTAAACCACTATAAACCCTAAAGCCTAAACCCTAAACCCAGATAAACCCTATTTGGTAGTTTCCCTAAATGAGGGGAGCCCAATATAGACCCCAATATACTATGATCCTTATTATGGGGACCCCTAAAATGGTACCCCTAATTTTGGGAAACCCCCATTTAGGCCCCTAGGTTAGGGGAATAACCTGGGGGATATTTGGCTCAAAGCTTTGCGATGGATTTAGAGTTTAGGGGTCTAGGAGTCTAGGGTTTAGGGTTTCGGGGTTAGGAGTTTAGGGGTTTCAGGGTGTAGGAGTTAAGGGGTTTAGGGTTTCGAGTTGAGGTCTGAAGATCGATGACGAGTAAAAAAGGTATTCTAAACAGGCAGCCCTTGGGCAAACCTCTTCAAAGTGATTCTATGGCATAAGGTTTAGGGTCTAGGGTTTTGGCGGCTTCGAAAAAAACAGCCTAAGGCCTTGAGCATACAGATTGAATACTGCCCGCACAGTTAGAGAATAAGTAGGCTACAATTCCAGATTGCCCTTATTATTATCCCACTAATGAAATGTTCCTGGGTGTGGGCACTACCCAATATTTAGACCCTAGACACCTCAGCCTTGGAAGAATCACTTGCACCGGATGGAAACATGCAAACCCACCACTGAGAACATACATAAATCCCGCCTTTGGGAGCCCCTACAAGTAAGATCCTATTCTTGACATATGCCCCGAGTTCTCCCGAAGATGCGCACCCATAATAACATGCCAGCATGGGGCTTCGCATGACTGAAAGACCTGCCAACCGTTCGGCGAAGTGATACTTTACAAAAAGCGTCAGAACCCAAACCCAAGCCGCCAACCCTCGATGACTCAACCTGAAACTTCAGTGCGGAACCCCAACCCGAACCCTGAGCCCTAAATAAGCCCTGGACACTCAACCCTCGACCCTCAAGCCCAACCCGTAATGTTCTCAACCAAAACCCTAAACCCTAAATAGTAGTTTCCATTTTCTTTTCCATTATCCCTTTATAACCACTATATAACCCCAATATTTACCCTATTGTATTATAGTAGTTTCCATGTTCTTTTCCATTATGCTTATACTATATCCCCATAATAGACCCCTATATTACCCTTACCAAGGCTATAGCTTTTGTGCCCTGGGCCCAGGGCTTCTGGGCAGAATCGCATGATCCGCTCCTCCCGCTCAGCAAGTGCCTCCACGGGCTGGGAAAAAATAAGATCCTCATGTACCCCGTATTCTATCTACTTAAGGGGGACTATAGTCCTAAATGAAAGCCTCTCTCAGTATATTCTCAATGATTGATAACTCTAAGGAATGGTGAGCTCGCTTGAGCTTGCTAAATTTTGACCAGACCAAGGCAAGACAGCCCTGGGGTTATGGCAGGCTGAGAGCATGGCTTTCCATACCTCTCTCAGTTAGCACCAGTTCGCCTTTTTCAGTCAAGCACATGCACTTGGCATGGGTCTGGCAGCTACAGTAGAAGAAGAAAGTCCTAGTGTTACCCCAGTTACCTCATACCCAACTGAGCCCGCTCCTACCCTGAACTAACCCCCAACAAAAAGGACAAACAACTGCGCACAAGCCGCGCCTGCGCCGCGGATGACTCCTCCGGACCCATCTACCCCAGCATGAGAATCCCAGTCATAGCCTACAGTAGTGTTCGAGGGCCTCATATCATGAAGGAAGCAAGAGGCAAGACCTTGAGTTCTTGATCTGAAAGAAAATCACACAACCATTCTGGTGGCTTTTGAGGCACAGTGGGCCTTGCAAAGTGTGGCAAGCTGTCACTAGGATTGCGGACCTTCTCCAAACCGTAGGCTGCTGTACTTGCCCTAGCGCAAGCCACGAACCAAATCGGGCTTGCAAGTTCAGGCGGACACAAAAAGACGTCTGGACTGCGAAATCACCTTTACTTGCTGGAGCCATCTCGGCATCACAAGAAGAATCTTGGTAGAATCAAGGGATACTAATCCATTCGGATTCTTCTTCTCCACCTGGAAAGCCAGACGAATGCCTCCCCCTCCCCCCCCCCGTCACCTCTCGCAGCTAATCTTTATTCTTGGGTCCCTTAGGCCTGAACCCCAAACGTTGCCACATGGAACAATTACCCCGTTGCCCCTGCTGATTGGGTGTAGAGCCCTACGCACTAAACCTAAAACCCTTAACCCCTAACCCTAAAACCATGAATACTGTGCCCCGACGATCCCTGTAATTAAAGGGTCTAAAGAGTACATTGAGCCCAGAACCTCTCAAACCCTGAAACCAAGCAAGTCCTTGTCCTCGTCACCGGACTCAGAGAGTGCTAGCAGGTGTCTGCCTAGGACCACCCACGTGTTCTCTAGATGAGCTATAGTCTAAACTCCTTCTCAGGAAGTATTGTAGGGGTTATGAAGGGGTATGGTAGGAGTTTAGCCTATAGCTCATATGGAGGGGGGTTCCAAAAAGGTATGGGTCTTTCGGGGGAGTTCCTATGATGAGGATTTTGGTGCTTCGTGGTCAAGATTAGATCCCAAGTTTTCGGAAACCATAGTGTCTACGGCTTCTATGACTGTCCCCCTACCATTTAAGCTTGTAGGGCTGAGGGCTTGCGAGTTGGGATTTAAAGGATTCAGGATGATAGTCCCCCTTAAGTACATAGAATATGGATTCGGGTATACTATAATAAGATCCCCATATACCCCGTGTTCTATCTACTTGCTTTAGGATTGATAGGGTGCCTTTAACACAGTCATCCCTCAGTGGCCAGGACACCAAACGAGGAGTCTCATCAGCTCGAAAGGGTTGTTGGGGAGGTCTTTTGGGATCTATAGTGGAGCCCCGCTTTTATGAAAGCTACGACATTTCACCACATGCAGAGCTCTAAGGAATGGGGGCACGGTTCCGTATAATATGCCCCTTTGAGGATCCTTTCTGCGCACGAGAGTAATGTTCTCCGATTCCATAACTAAAGGGGTGGGGTGTTTGTTGTTGCCATGGGGGATGATGTGAGGTCCGGCTTCTGCGAGTCCACTTAATGCAGTGAACAACTGACAACCACCCACCCGGCTGCTGAATAACTTACAGTCACGGTTGCGCTTCCATTGGTTCTTGTATAAACTAACCGCGGGGTCAACCACAAGAACATCGTCACAAAGCATCTGCTCTTTTCCTGCAATCGAGCCCGACGATGGCCGGAGGCTTGCGAGATGGCTTTTTCACAGGCGCTGATGGCCTGGGTTCCAGGGAGAATTTGTACTCTTCAGGTCTTCAGGGTTTGGGGTAAGACCAACAGCGACGCACAGCATTGAAAGCATGAATTGACACATGTTCGGCATACGCCTGGATTGCAGATGCCTTCTCCCACCAAAATGAAGCCCGAGCAAGGCGCAAAGGTCCCTTTCTAGGCCATCTGGGGGATGAGGTGTTCTAGGTGTTGGGATGGCGACATGTGTACATTGCCTTTCAGCATCGAACTCATGTCTGGGTTGCTTCTGAAGAGCTTACTTAAACTTTAAGCACATTACTACTCATGTAAGAGTCAAAGCCTCTGAGCCAGCCAGAAAAATATCACATGACAGCACTGGATATCCTAGCTAAGCAATAGTGGATGCACTGTTTGCAGTTATTTGACCCTACTTACTACTTACAGTAACCACTGCCCACCTTAGCAGAATCAAGGAGCCTCAACTAAGGACGATCAAGACAAGCTATTCCAGCCTGAACTCATGATTCTGCTTCAGCTATGAAAACTATGAAACACAGTGCTACACGGTACCTCATGGCCACCCTCAGGCTCAAACGGGTTACAGGAACCCAGCATCCTCACAAGGGAGCCTGCATGAAGCCTAGAGAAGCCATCTGGAAAAGCTCAAACCTAAGGCAGCTCCGGCTTGCGAAGAGCCACAAGCAGCACAAAACAACCTTGTTGTCATCAGCTGCCATAGTGCTGCAATCACTCATCTTGTCTCAAGCACAATAAGACACTTTACTGTCCTTCTGGACATTTATTACATCCTGACCAAAAACCAAAACCCCAACAAGCCGAGGAGCTGAATTAAAGGTGATGACGTCCAGCTGTAGCTCTCGTTCCTGCGCTTCTGACACCAACCTCGGTTTATGCAGGCAAGCTTGTGGAGAATGAGAAATAGGGGTTATGTAGGGTGATCTAGGAGGCTATATATACGTATATATGGGCATCATGGGAAAGAGAATGGAAGCTAGTGATCGTAATCAACCGTGTTAGTAGTGGTGACAGCACTCGTGATAGTAATAGCTGGAAACTTAACACATAACAGCAAGAGCAAAAGTAATAGCAACGTGGAGGCGCGAAGAAGTCTCAGCTTCATCCAACGAACCAGAATTTCAAAGCGCGAATGCTGTCTTTTTGGGTCCTCGCTTTTCGTTACTTGTCCACGCTGTAAACGGAACAAATGTTCTACATAATCCTAAATGCTAAACTCTAAGCCCAACTCCTATATATACACATACATACAGATATACATATGTAGTTATGCACCATACAAATTATAGAATATAGATCGATAAACATTTTTTAAAAAAGACCCAGCAAATAAACACACACACACACACACATATATATATATATGTATATATGTATATAATAAGCCCAGGAGCCACAGGGCATGCTTCCAGCGACCAGCCTGTCCAGGGCTGACATTCGTGGGAGGGTTCAAAATCAAGGAGTCGAAGGGCCACTTCTTCTTGGGGGCACCCATGGTACGGATTGAATCCGTATGTGGGCATGAAGGGGGTATCCTTTTGGGAATGGGGTTTCGAATTGTTGTGGCTGTTATGGAGCTGGTATGGGGGAGAATATGCGGCTTATATAGGGCTTATGCATGAACAGGGCTTCTTACCGTTCTCTACATTGCTAATCTCAGATGTCTGTACTTCAGCCGGCAGGATTTGATGTTGCTGGCGCGCGAGCGTTGTTTCAGAACAGGGGCTTGCTTCCTCGATGTCCGGGTGTGGTACACTGTGTATGCCAAGCTGTCCTGTTTAGAAAGAAGAGTGCATGCCCTTTCTCCGGGCTTCATGTCCTTTTCTGGGAATAGTAAACTCAACAACCCCAAACCCTAATCCCTAATCCCCTAAAACCCTAAACCCTAATGCCCCAAACCCTAGCCTGGTAGGTGAACCTTCCTCATCTTGGGCTTAGGGGTACATGAAGTGGTTGCGTTTAGGGTTTGGGTTTCGGACCTGGGCTTGGCGACTTCAGGGTTCCGAGTTGAAGGTTGAGCACCCTAAGAAAAGAATACAGTTAGGGGATATAGGGGATTATATAGAGGGTTATATAGGGGATTATATAGGGGACTGCTATAGTTATACATAGATAGAATATCGGGTTTGGGTGATCCTGATGAAGTGTTGACAAAATGCAGAAGCGGAAGGCAACTCTTTCTCCCACATGGGAATCTCGACTTTCGGGGAGGCCCTGCGTGAAAGTATCTGCTGGATTGCTTGAAGGCCGACCATGAGGCATAGGTGTTGTCTGCTTAGTGCATGTTATGCTCGGATAATGTTGCAGGTCCTTCGTTGCTTTCCCCGGTCTCTAAAGGCAAGCAAGGTCCCCATGGCATTGGGCAGGTCGCCAAGGATGTAAACACCCAAAGTAAGCCATGAAGGCTGACCGACATCATGAGAAGCAAGCCAGATCCCAGATTGAGGCCTTTTTCTCGAAGAAGCCCACACTCAGGACCATGAAATCCATGTTGATTTAACTGCAGCTCCAAACCCTGAATTCGCAAGCCCTGACCCCTAAGTAAAGCCATCAAGGTCTGAACACCTAAAGCCCTAAGCCCTCAACACAAAACAACTGTGCCAGCCTTCTCACAAGCGCTGATTGCTGCATTGTAGGTCACCACGTCACAGGCCAACCTCCAAGAAAAGCATCAAGGTCTCATTGGGGGGATTGGGGTTTAGAGCTTAGAATTTAGGGATGTGGGTTTAGAGTTTCAGGGGTTCGGGTTTCAGGGGCTAGGGTTTAGGGATCGGTCATCTTGGAGTTGGAGTTCTTAGATATGTTATGGGCCGTTTGGTTCAAGCATTTTAAGATGTCTTGTCATCTTGGCTGTTTATGGAGCCAAAGCAGCACACAGACCTGACTAACCAGGCTTCAAGGTTGCCTTCTTGATCATTGAAAACGCACCCCCCCCCCCTGCCAAAAAAAACTACACTCCTACTGTGGAAGGCTCTGATTCTTTGGAAATCATCCCAATATTCTCCTTGTGGGTGACATTCCCAGCATGCCCCATACTTCTCAAGGTTGAGTATGTAACTCCCCAGGATTCCTGACATGCCAACGAGGTCCTAATCGCCTGCATCTTCTTAATTTTCCTTATACACTCCTATGTTTTCACCGTTTTCAATGTGCCGGATGATCCTGAGACTGTCAATACTTCCAATATTCCTCATACTGGGTTGCTGTTAAGGAANNTAAATTAAGTTACTATAGGGTTTAGCGTTTAGGGTTTAGGGTATATTATCCCCCTATAATGGAGAATCAAATGCAAAAGCAAATGGAAAATGAAATGGAAACTGGGGGAATATAGGGATTTAAGGAACTTAAATTAAGTTACTATATTGGGGAAACCCCATTATCTACTATATATACCCATTATGGTAACTTAACTCAAGTTCCTCAACAGCCACTCAGTTTGGGGTTTTTGGTGCTTGTGGAAATTGGTTTATAATGTAACTTAATTTAAGTTCCTTAACAGCAACCCAGCATATTCCTGATATTCTTCATATGCCCGATGTGCGCTTTCCAACATGAGCCATGTTCTTTATCTTTCACACTCCCGTCCTTTGTGTGCATGTTCCGAATATTGTCAATGCTCCCAGGATTTCGAATGTTCCAAATATTGGCAATGTTGCATATGGATATGAGGACTATTGAGGATTGCGGTAGGATCAGGAACATTGAGAAAACAGAGGAAGCATCAGGAAGGTCGGAATTTCTGGTAATAGTGGGCATACTGACAACATCAAAACTGTCAGAAACGCTGGAGAAGTTGGGAGTACTAGATAGAATAATACTGCTTCAGATTAGCTGTTTCGTTCTCAACTGTAGCTGCAAAAATAGACTCGGCCGTTGCAATACCTGAGTTGCCACTTTCAACTGACATGAGGATTATTTTTGGTCGAGGAATGCTTTGGGTGGCCACTAAACCCTAAAATCCTAAACCATAAACCCTAAACCATAAACCCTGAACCCTAAACGCTAAACCTTACCCTAGATCAGCCTCTCCAACTCCATGTCGCGGAGTAGCTGCAGAGCTGGCTCCCACATGGCGCCCTTCTCGCAAGCACTGATGGCTGCGCTGCACCTCAGGACTTTGGGCTCCAAATTCTCAAAACAAAACAACTAGGGTTTAGGGTTTAGGATTTAGGAATTTAGGGTTTAGGGTTTAGGGTTTTGGGTTCAGGGTTTAGGATTTAGGAATTTAGGATTTAGAAATTTAGGGTTTAGGGTTTAGGGTTTAGGGTTTAGGATTTAGGAATTTAGGGTTTAGGGTTTAGGGTTTAGGGTTTTGGGTTTAGGGTTTAGGGTTTAGGATTTAGGAATTTAGGATTTAGGAATTTA
>CAJNIZ010012991.1:0-18752 GCA_905231905.1 Symbiodinium pilosum
AGTAGCAGTGGCAGTAGCAGTAGTAGTAGTAGTAGTAGTAGTAGTAGTGGTAGTAGCAGAAGAAAAAATGATGGTAATAATGATAGTAGTAATGATCGTAAGAATAGTGATCAGAATAATATCGAAAGCTGGAAGTGCAGGGCTCCTGTGGCTCCGGCTGCTTTCGGGGCTGCGGCTGCTGTGGCTGCGGCTGGCGCCAGCGGCAAGAGGTTGGTTAAACCTTGAACCCTAAACCCTTAAACCCTAAACCCTAAACCCTTAAACCCTAAACCCCTAAACCCCTAAACCCTTAAACCCTTAAACCCTAAACCCCCAAACCCTAAACCTTAGACCCTTGAGATTTGGTGGGCTATTAAGTTGTGGGGTTGCTTAGGAACGTCATCCAGAGGGATTAAACAGACTACGGGCCTTTAGGTTTTGGGGCTATAGAGGGTTGAGCGGTGTAGGGTTTTGGGCGTAAGGCTTTTAGGCTGAGGATCTTAAGCGCTTTTGGGTTTACGGCTTGGGGTTTGGGGTTTGGCGCCCCTTGCTGAGCTGCAGGGTTTCCTGATAGTAGCGATTATGGCTTATGAATTGGTTCCGATATTGTATATAGTGGGCCTGGGGTATTATATAATATTTACGTATACACATTTACCTAGCCCTTCCCGACCCCCAGAGAGCCGATGGTTTCATTTTGGAAACGTTAAAAAAACTGGTTTCAGCCATGCATGACCACTGGTCACGCAAGAGACGCCATTTCATATCTTCCCCGTGCATACGGAAAAGCCCTCCAACCTCTCATTATCTACTATACTTGCCCATTAATGTTCTTTTGGGAGGGGGGGCCTTATTTGATTTTGGGGGGTGCGGGGGATGTGCATAATATCGAGTGGGAGGAATTACTTGGGAATAAAATCGGCTTTAGCATCGAACATGCCGGCTGCCTGGAGGTCGGGAGAGCTTAAAACCGACTTCCTATTGCATTTTTCACACAATGATAAGCACTCTAAGTCCCCTAAGCCACAACTTTACTTCCCTAAGACCTAAGCTCCAAACCCTAAACCCTAAGCCCTCAATCCAAACCCTAATCCATAAGCCCTAAGCCCTCAAACCTAAACCCATGAACCCTAGAGCCCTAAGACCCTAAACTGTGTGTCGTGCACAGCAGGTCGCGAGGCAGCCGCCGCAGCAACCAACAGCTCCCACGCCAGGTGAAGGGGCCTCGAACGGCTTGGTGGGGGTTTCTTGAAGGGTTTAGGGTTCAGGGTTTTAGGGTGTAGGGTTTAGGGTTTTAGGGATTTAGGGTTTAGGGATTTAGGGCTCTAGGGTTTAGGGTTTAGGGTTAAGGCTTAAGGTTGAGGGCTTAGGGTTTATTTAGGTTTGGGGGATTTAGGTTTGGGTCGCTCATTTTTGGAAGCTACCAGATTAAGGCCAAAACACTGCATGAGCATCACCAATTTGGTCTGGAACTGATGGCATAGACACAATGGTAGGAGGTATCGCTGTTGCTGTCCTTGTAAGAGCACACTTATAAGGGTCCAAGGACTCCAATAATGGGGTTTTAGGGCGCAAATCTTTTAACCTGAACGGTATTTGTAACCTAGAGCCCCGCCATTGGAGTCCTTGTACTCTTCGAGGTATGGTTGACTTGCGAGCAGTTTCGGGCACACATTGGGTCTGTTGATTGGAGTGGTATAGAAAGCCCTGAATCTGCAGAGCCACATTCCTCTAAGGGTCCAAGTACCCAATAAAGCGGTACTTGGGTTTGGGGTAGTAGGAATTACAGTACAGGTATCTGTTTTTTGTAGGTCCCAGACCTTGCTCGCTGATGTCCCCAGGCTAAATCAACAAGAAGGACAGTTTGCGGAGTGACCATATGGAGCGCCGTAGGCGAATCATTCAGAAAACTTTTCGTGGCAGGTCGCATGTCCGTGTCGTAGTTAGCTGGTCCCACTGTTCCATGCTGCACAAGCGAGGGTTTAACCCAAAAAGCTAGCATAATTTTTCTCACGTTCCTTTTTCTGTCCCACCTAAAGCCAATAGCGTTTATTGTTTCCTTATAAACCTTGAGTGGCTCTAGCTTAACTGGCGTCATATGCCCCAAAACCCAAAGGGTCCATGTAGCTATAGTATATACTTGGGCCCTCAAGTAGACATATGGGAACCCTTTGGGCCTTAAGTATAGAATGTACTATAGGACTACATGGACCCTTTGGCAAACATTGTTTTGATTAAAGAGGGCGTTGTTCTCCTGACACAGGGGCCTTACTAACCCCTCCCCGCACACACATGCATGACATATACACTTTAAGAGCCTCCAACCCAGTCTGCCGACGCAGAGTCGGAGAAGTCGCGAACGCAACGACGGCGTTAACCCAGAACCCTAAACCCTGTATGATCTAAAGACTAAACTCTACACCTTGATGTTTTCAGTGGCTGGGCACGAGACCAATCGGCGCAAAGAGAGTAGTTCAGACCAGGCTGCCGGGACTCCGCAGCACCTTTCTGTTTTCAGTAGTGGCTGCGCACGAAACCAATCCGCGCAACAAGCCAGGCTGCCATGACTGACTCCGCTGGACCTTGGACGCCTGCTGTTTGCCATGTATGATGTTGCTGCTAATGTGCTGCAACACTGCAGGCCTGGCCAGGCCCCAGGCAGCTGAGCGTACGCAACCCGCGACCCTGCATACGGGCCGAGTACAAGTCGGCAAAAAACCGCGTTTCCCGGGTTTTTTTGAAAAATTCTCTGGAGGATCCTGGTGCAAGTCGGCTCAGACGGGTGCCTTGGATGTCAGGACCACCCCCCCGTATCCCCCCCCCGTTTTAGGGCTGTAAGGAAGAAAAGCCCCCCGTCTCCTGAAACCATCCAACACGCCCCACAGAGGTCGGCGGATATGGGCGTGTGGTCATTCCCCCACCCCTGTACTTTCTGAGGGTCTAGATCTCCGTATATATATATATACACACATACATGTATATCTATATCTATATATGTATACCTAAGTCGCTACCATAAACGAATTGGGGCAGCATGTATTGTCAGGGGTTTGGCATAGTGACGTGGCCAGGCCTACGAAAAGCATTTGCCGGAGCTTACGGCCGAAGAGGTGATATGGGATGAGCCCGGGATTTGGGGTTTGGGGTTTAGGTTTTGAGGTTTAGGGTTTTGAGGAACTTCAGTTCAGAGCCCTTTTAATGAAGTTTGCAACAATCATAATTGTAGGGTTCATAGGGTTGAAGGAAGTAGAACAAGGGAAGATCACGTGGAACATGAAGCGGGCTCAGACTCAAAATGGATGGGGCCTGGAGGTTAAGGAGTATACCCCAAAATGCGGTAACAATTATATAGCTACCCGTCAGCTACCCCCATATGATAGTCAGTCCTTAGTATAGGTAATCCGCTAAAGGCCCCAATTCGGAGTTCAAGCTTCCGAGTTTGGGGTTCAAGCGCTCAGCATCTGACAACTCCATGCTGTATTGGGTTTTGTTCCTGGGTGTAGGAGTTCAGAGTGTGAAGTAGTGGTTGAGGATCTGAGCACCCTAAACCGCAAACCCTAAACCGCGTGTTTATGATATAGGGACATAGGCCCCCAAATCTGAGCCAATAATAGCAAACTCACCCCGAACGGCGGTTTCTACAGAAATTGCTTCTTCTGGGCTTTCTGACGTTTATTCTAAAATGGCCTGCGATACAAAAACCCAAAACTGAGAGGCTTCTCGCTCTGAAGATTATGGATTCAAAATTTAGAGTTTAGGCCTAGGTGTCTGTAGGTTTTATGCTTTGAGATGTTAGGGCTTAGTAATTCAAGGACCTCAAGTTTAGAGGAAGCTCAGCTTATCGCGTGCTTCAAGACTGGCAGATCAAAGAGGACTTTGAAGACGAGTTTTGGTCAAGGTTTTCTGTTTAGGAAGGTGAAACTTCCAGTCCAAAAGCTCAGGGCTTGAAATTAAAAATAGCAGATATCTGAATGATTATGACTTTAAGCCTTATTTTAGTAAAGGCCAGGCTTCTACTGCAGTCTTATTCTACCCACACAGCCCCGGTAACCTCAGTTCAGTTTTCACGTCATATTTTCATTTTCTGTTGGATTCTCCTGTTTAATAATTAGCTATTCCCTTCGCATGAAGCGTTTGGCTCCTTGTCCCGCAGCCACCAGCACTTCCGCAACCATGAAAATCAAAGAAGGTACATTATACCACTCATGAAGATTAAGCGTCTTCTCCATAAACAATCCTAAACCCTAAAGCCCGAATCTAACCCATAAGGAACCTCATGAAGATTAATGGTATTTTTCATACACAACCCTAAACCCTTAAAACCTCAATCCAATTAAGTAAACAACCGTAAACCCTAAACCCCTAAGACCCCAATCTAATGAAGTAAACAACCCTAAACCCTGAACAAACCCAATCTAATAAAGTAAACAAACCTAAACTCTAAACCCTAAGGCCCCGATCTAATTAAGTAAACAACCCTAAGCTCTAAACCCTAAAACCCCAATCTAATTAAGCGAACAACCCTAAACTCTTAACCTTACAGCCCCAATCTAATTAAGCAGTCTGGAAGTTGCGGGCAGGCGCAGAAACTGGCGGGAGGCCAGCGAGTGCAGCGGCAGGCGTGATAGACAACCAGTTGAAACCTTCCATGTTTCTGATTTGGGAGATGATGGGCCTTTTTGGGGGTTTAGGGTTAGAAGTTTGGGCTTTGTAGAAGTTTCGTGAACATGATTTCACCAATTTCTATTGTCTCACCCTACGAGGCAGCTGAAAACACGATGTTTACCGGATTTCCAGGCAACTCAGAGTTTACCGTTTAGGATGTACTTGGAGGTCAAAGGTTTGTACACAGCGCAAGTATAGTTGTAGTTAGAGATGAGATAAGTAGGTCGCAAGTACCCATGGACCCGAACCCGGCAGAGACACCTGAATTAGAGACCTTGGCAGGTTTGGGGGAGAAGCAAACGGAGACTGAGGTTTGTAAGGACATGTACGGTTTGGGGTGATACCTCAAACTCCCTAAACCCTAAACCCTAAGCCTTAAGCCCCAAAGTCTGAAGCCTAAACTCTGACCCTTTCAGCGTTACGCACAAAAACCCATCAGTCCCACATGCTCCCCCCAAATACGCAGTTTAGGGTTTAGGGTTTAGGGTTTCCATCAAGAAAGTTCAATAAAGGGTCCCCGAGATATAGTCCCCCTTAAGTAGATAGAATATGGGAGATCTTATTATAGTGTACTCAATGCCATATTCTATCTACTTAAGGGGGACTATACCCTAATCCCTAAACCCTAAATAGTAGTTTCCATTTTCTTGTCCATTATCCCAATATAACTTAAGGGGGGCAATATGCCCTAAACCCTAAACCCTGAAACCCTAAACCCTAAAACCCTAAGACCTAAAATCCCAAACCCTAAACCCTAAACCATCTACTTAAGGGGGACTATAGATCCTGAAATTGCTGCAGGAGCGGAGTGGTGGCACCGGACATGGATTCGACCATACCTTAGCCTACTTGAGTAGCAATTATTTGGGGATACTATAATACCCAATATAGGATTTAGGGCCCTATAAAGGAGAATCAAATGGAAAAGAAAATGGAAAATGAAATGGAAACTGGATCATATAGGGGTTATTTGTGTAGTATTGCATTTGGGGATACTATGATACCCAATATAGAGTAAGATTCTATCCTCCTTTTGGGGTATAGTATCTTATATAAGGAACATAATCTTACTAGGTTCAACCACCAAAAATGCTACTCACTTAGAGGGTCAGGGGATACCTAGCAAATAGGGATGATAACCCCTAACCTAAGGGTCCAAGTACTCTAACTCTATACTTGGGTACTTACCCAAAACATGTATCATAATTTCTATTCCCCAAAACCCAAGTGCCTCATTATTGGGTACTTGGACCCTCTGCGTTATAATCCATGTAATAACCCTAGTTATCCTACTCCTACTTACTAAGTCCCCATGACCCTCCAAGTAGTTTGATTTTGTCCGGCTGTTTGGGCTTGGGGTTTACGGTGTCGGGTTTGAGCTTTAGGGTTTAGAGGTTTGAGGAGTTTTCGGGCGGTTCAGGATCTCAGGGCTGAGGATTTTCGAGTTCATGGGCTTGGCATCTAGGGTGTACTTGGAGGTTCATGGCCCTGCCTAGACTCGGGGTATCCCCGATAAGTCCAGTTAGGGGGATTATCAGTAGGATTATACGCCCAGTTATAAGTAGCTACTAAGTTCCGTGAAGCTCCAAGTAGGGCGTGCTACATCAGCCCCAAACAAAGCCCAAGAAAGGCTTCTGTGGGCCTTCTGGATTGTATGCCATTCAAGAGTGATAGGTCCCAGCAAAGAGAGACTTCGAATGATATTGCGTCGTGCTTGAAAACATGTGGGGAACTTCCCATACCTGCTCTGAACCCTGAACTGCAGTCCTTTTGATAGACAGCATCCTGCGCGACGCCTAGTGTAGTATCTACTGCCAGACTACCCCAAAACGTTCGTACATACAGCAAACCCTGAACCCAACCGTACCATCTGCCGCTTGCGCCCTGAAGCTTGGTGCTTACGATCATTTATAATGCCGCTGTTGAGGAAGCATGGCTGAGTGAGGGTGCTGTTCCCAGTGAAATCAGCAAGCTTTTGGAGGCAAAGGCTTGGGATGATGTGGGCGCCCTTGCAGCGGCGCAGATCAGGTAGAAACTCTAAGGGCACTAGAAATGCGCGCAGATCAAGGCCTGGTTCCGCGTCTTGAAAGACAAGAAGGTCAGCGTGAGCAGTGGGTTCCCATGGTCCATAGTGCTTTAGGGGTCTGGGCTTTGGGGTGTAGGGTTTAAGAAGATTTCCAGCCAAGAAAGTCAAACTTACCCGGCTCAAACAAGCACTGCGGTACCCTTCAGAAAACTTGAAGCAAGCCCTAAGCCCTATAACCCTGAATCCAACCCGGAATCCTAAGTCCGAGACTTTAAGCCCTGCACCTTAGACCCCGACTGTTGCTGCTGTTAGCACTGAAGCATGTCCATCTACTAGCAGTGCATCTTGCTGGCCTGCAGAATGACCTCCTTATGTTGTACCCTGATAAAAAAAACATGCCTCCCAATGGAGTCTAGACTACTTTTGTTCTGTAAGTCCCTTAACCCCAGTCTAATTTCAAGCTTCTACATTTTTCTCTTTCAGCACGTCCACCCCACACCCGAAACCTGCCTGGCTCGAAAGTTTAAGGGTGCTGAATACCGTAATTTACCAATATTTCTTCCCATAAGCCTATCAAGAACTACAGCCTAGATTTGTTCGAGCCACTACGTTATGGAGCAGGGAGGAAATCTTTCACTTCCTTGGGTTTAGCTGGGTAATTAGCCAAGGTTAGCCAAGCAAGCGGGAGCAACACAGCTGTTCCCAAGCTACCAGTTTCTGTAGATTCAGATCCCCACTTTGTACGGACAACTGTTTGCTTCTGTCCAAGGTTTATGAAGCGTTAAGCATGCCCCTCTATACTAGCCCCGTTTCCCGTGAGATTGTGCTCATTTGGGGTTGATTCCTTAAGTTTGCGGCATTAAGGGGGCCTAGCACGGGCTGGTACAGCAGGATGGTAAGGGAACCTAGGCAAGTATGCGTGTTTGGTACATATTCTCATTTAAGGTATCCGAAATGGTGCAACTTGTCCATCATTTGTTTAGGAATTCCTTCCTCCAATTTCTGTGAGACATGACGCAGAGAAAAAAAATTGTCTGCTGGACACTGGAAATCTTCATGCCCCCAACCCTGGCCCAAACCCCAAGCAATCCAAAAAAAGTAGACTCCTCAGGGCTTTTGCATGTTTATTATAGTCTTGCCGGATGATGTATTTGATATGGGTCTGTGGGGATTACAATAAACTATAGTTGTAGAGTCGTGGAGACTCAGTAAGTACACGTACAACCCCTATCAGCCGTATGGTAACCCCAGCTATTCACACTATGAACCCTGAACTGTGGATCCATTAGGTTGTCGTTGACGTAGAAGCACCAGCCTCGCTCTCTTTGAAATGCCTGGAGTCTTTCAAGGCCCTTGCTCGCTTGGGGTTTAGGTCTTAGGGTTTATGGCTTAGAGAAAACGGCTGTTATAAGAAACCCGGCTGACGTCACTATACCATAACACCATTAGGCCCAAGGTATAAGGTACTTGGTCTGGGCCGTTGTTTATCTCATTATTGGGGAACATGTAGGGTTTATTTATATCCAGGGTAAAGGGTTTAGGGTTTGAGTAGGGATCTTGCAGTTTGGGGTTGTCTTACGGTTTGTGGTTGTCATGAACTTTTGGTGGTGTTTCGCAGATGTCCCTGTATTCACGATGCTGGTGGTCAATACAAGCAATGTTTTCGTTGAAAGGTTTAATCTGCATCCTGAATCCTGCCTAAACTCAGGTATACAATGCTATAACATAGCAAACTCTATACCATGAATCTATCACCGAAGACGTCGTCGAAGAAGATGCGTATGCGATTCCAGATGGGAACAAGCTAATGAGATCGACATCCCTGGTATCCCTGGTATCCGACACCGCCACGAGCCCGGTCATGTGGTTCTGGAGGGCAAGAATGAGGATCAGTTTTGGCGGACAGGAGAACCGAGATGACAATGCCTTCGAAGGGCCTCCAGAGAGGGTAGATTTGCCATTAATAACAGTAATAATAGTAATAGTATGTTTTGTAGTAACAGGAATAAGAATAGTAATGGTAAGATTTCGGGCACTTTGCAGTTAAACGCGTGCCAGGATGGGATCCATTGTGAAGATCGGCTCCACTGTGGAGATAAGCAGTACTATAACCCACTTGTAGCATTGTAGCTATACCTGAACCCCCAAAGTATGTAGAATAAAGTTATGTTTTTGCCGTTATGAGGGGTTCGGAGCTATTACTTTACGTGCTTTTAGGGTCCAGGTAGTTGTAGCTCAATCATAGTCGTACTCGGGGACTCAGAGGGCTAAGTACCTGAAACCTCCACAGGAGATTTTGCGGCGTGTTCCCCCCCCAGTTTTAGGTTTTGGGTCTAGGACTTGGGGTTCAGGGTTTAAGGTTTAGGGCTTGAGTTTCAAGATTTGGGGTTAAGAGCTTTCTAAGTCATAATCTTGTATCAGGGAGACCCCGCCTCCCTGTCCCTATGACCTTCACAAGGGCATCCCAATTCTGAGAAATTCCAAGTGACAAAACGGAACAACCCTAAGGCCTAAGGCTCCACGCAGGTACTATGTACAGACTTTTGGGTCTAATGTATGTATTTTTCGCTAAGGGTCCAAGGACCCAAATCATAGGGTTTTAGGGCCCAAATACCATGAATGGTATAGTATTCGGGCCCTAAAACCCTGTTATTTGGGTCCTTGGACCTTTTAGGGTTTTATAGACTTAGAGCCCCAGGGCAAGGCCATGCAGGATGTGCAGCTTCAACGGCTCAAGAACATGGCGTGCTTGAGTGCTTGCTGGCGATCGCTACCCTATACCCTATAACCCTAAACCCTGAACCACTAAGTGTAAGTTCGAAGGCTTACGATAGGGAGGATGGGTCCCCAAACTGGCTGAGTCAAAGAGCGTGGGCTATTTTGGGGTTTCTTTCCAGATAGCATGTCCCGTGCTAGGCCCCATGAAGCAAAGCTTCTAGAAGGAGAGGGTTTAGGGTTATAGAAGGAAAGTTTCCACCTTTAGGAGGTGCATAATGGAACCCCAAGTTTAAAAAGGCACTCCGCATTTTCGACTTGGCTGTTGAATGCAGTTGGTATTTACAGTGGGGTGTTCGAAAGCTTGCAGCTGATTAGCTTGCTTTAAGTTTATCTTTCCCTCGGGCTCTCAGAATAGTAGGTTACTGGGCTATGTAACTATAGGGTATATAGAACCCAGTTCCCATTATTTAGGTAACTGGAGCCCTAGGGTTTGTTCTGGATTTCTAGGATTCAGGGTACGGTAATGGGTTTTCTTCTGACCTAAACACAACCCTGAACCCTAATGTCAACCCAAGCCATGAGCCCAAGACGCTAAGCCCTGGTTCAGGGTTCAGGGCTTTTGCTGAACCACTTTCTTAGGCATTAGGGTTTCGGGTTTAGGGTTCGGAGTCAGGGTACCTAGGGTGTGCAGGATTTTTTTCCATAAACGTTCCCTCTACTAAGGGCCGCTGAAGGCTGTGAAAAAGCAGGAGGAAAACGGGCAAGTCTTGTGCTAGATGTCAACAGGACTATCCGGAAATGATCCCCGTCGTGCGGAGCGCCGATGTTTTGCCATCGGCCTAGCTTGCTGTCGGGGTTCAAACAGAGACCCTGAACCCTAAGCCACAGCTATGTACGTATGTAATCCTTGAGTGGGACCTCTACCTCACATGAGTTTCTCCTCTATATTGCCGGTACCCTGCGTACTGACAGGCCGAGATACCTCAAGTTCCCAATGGCACCAGTTTCTGGCCTTTGGCTAGCTGGGAATGAAGGAATGGATCCTGATAGTAGTCCCTAGTAGCCCTATATGACCCATTTCTTTTCCATTCCTGCAATCCCACCCTGAACCCTAAACCCGATATAACCCATTCTAGTAGTTTCCATGTTCTGTTCCATTCCTTCATTCCGCACTAGACAAAGGCCAGGTTTTTGAAGGAGAGTCTAGGGTTCAGGAGCTGTGTTTTCTCTTTTGCTTTGGCGATGGTTTTTGACCGTCGGGTACCTGAGCCCTCAGAGGATGTTTGGGTCCAGTATCTAAGTTCTAGAGCTCTGGGATTGCGGGCGCGTCGATCAAGGTCAATGAGTTTGTCTGCAGTTGTCATACTTTGGTCTTGAATCTGCACAGTATGGCTTGTTAGAATCAGTATAGGGTGGTTTGCTCTTAATTGTACTACCAGGATCTATGCTAGTTGCCCCACCTCCCCTTCAAATCAGTGACTCGGGCCAACTCCCAGACCTGGTAAGACCAGGGCTCAATTCATTCTACCCATGAACCAATAATCTAAACTCCTCAAAGGGTTGTTATACAGGGAATTATATAGGGAAATACTGTAGGGGTTCTTAAGGGGGATTTTAGGAGTTTTGACTGTAGCTCACATGTCTTCACGGGTAGCTGTCAAACTGAGTGTGCCTTCCTCGTTGCTTTGGTGACTGTGAATCGAGCTTGCTGAGAATTATTGTTGGTGGGAGTGTGCATGTGCAGTGCCATGTTTGGCACACAGCTACTGACAAAGAGAAAGCAGAAGCTTTCACTTTTGAGGGTTTGGAAATAGAGCGTGAGCTGTTGCTCTAGTTGCAGATAACTACAAGGAATGCAGGGTGCAAAGGGTCATTAAAGGCTAGCGGACGCATGGTGCTGCACAATGTGTACCATAAGTCACTTTTGGGAGAGAACAAGTGTGGGACAAAATACCCTGGTAGTTAGCCGGGAATGGGCGATGGGGACCCCTATGACGGACTAGGGCGGCTTAAACCCTAAACCCTAAACCCTGCAAAGACTCATTCCACGGGCCTAGGTCATGTTCTCTCCTGCCCACGAATAGTGGGGGAAGATTGAAAGACCTTCGTATGTTTCCGCCAGTGCCCCTTGTAGCCACCATTCTAGCGGATGCGGGGGTCAGCTAAATCCTATAAACCTTAACAAACTTAAAACCCAAAACCAGCACCTTCCTACGCAGGTAACCCAGAACTAAACCCTCCAGTCCTAAACCCTTCAACCCTAAACCCTTAATCCCTTCAACCCTGAACCCTTAAACCCTAAACCGCGTGAAGCCTTCGTACACGCGTGGTTAGGTCTCAGACGGATGAGGCGGATGGCCCAGCAGCAAAATGCAGCTACAGGACTGTGTGCAAGTGTCGAGGGGGGAGTTTGTCAGGGTTTAGGGTTTGGGGCTTACAAGTGGATGAACATTGGGGTATATGGGGATCTTGATTTGATATTGGGCAACTCCATATTCTATCTACTTAACTGGGGCTTCATTATTTCGCTACTTGCCGGCTGAGGTGTAGGAAGAAGTGTACTTATTGGAAACCAAGAACAAGGTTGTAAAGGGTTCCGGGGCACTCTCGAATATACCAAAACCTGATTAAAGAGACCCACAACATTGGCTCTCCAGATTCTTGGAAACAAATCCTAAGCCCTAAGCCCTAGACCCGCGTGGAGATATCTCGCCCTGAGCCCAAAGCCCTCGAAACTAAAGACCTAAAAGCCGTAAACCTCCATCAAGCCCCCTGAGCCCTAAATCCCCAACTCGAAGCCCTTAAGCCAGACATCCTCGGGATGCAGAAAGCGGCTTAGAGTTTAGGGTTGATAGGATTTAGCGTTCAACAGGCGAGTGTATGGAATCCTGCATCAGGACGATATTCCTAGGATTCTCAGTCAGTAGTCTGTGCTTGCTTTGGATGCTTGAGCCTAGAACCAGTACCTGCCGTAGAAATTGGGAGCGGCAGGGTACATGGAACAATCTGGGATTCCCAGTTGACTAAGCAGTAGGCTACTAGGCTCTGTAGCTATGGGGTATATAGAACCCAGAACCCATTAAGTGTTTAGGTAACTGGAGCCCTAGGGCCACGTTGGCATCCAAATCCAAGGTCTTGGCTCGGGAGAGCATGAGGTGCGCAGTATGAGGGGTATGCAGGAGGTCCATAATTTTGAGAGCGGTGCACATGACAAAAGGCCTAAGTATCCTGTAGATCTTGCCAGGTTTTGGGTGCCTAAAACCCCATCAAGTAGGTACTTATCGCTCTTCTTACGCTTGCTTATACCTTGTTTGATATCACTATTACCGTTACTATCACTGATGTTATGAGGACTATAACAGGTTGCGGAGTGCAAGCCGCGGGGCTTTCGAAGTTCTGTATGTATTAGAAGGCTTTTGGTAACCCTAAGCCCTATGATAAGGACCCTATACGAGGCGTATGATGCATATGAGAGTCCAAGGAGGACCATCCTTTTGGGGGGTTGGGGCAACAAAGCCCCCTTACAAGTAGCTAGCGGTAGCGGTTCAGTAGCTAAAACATCTAAGCCTTTAGCCTTTAAGCTTCGAACTCTGGGGCCCGGGCCCTGAATCCCACAACCCGAATCCTAAAACCTGTCGCCTCGAAGCGACAAAGCTCAAGCTAGACTTCAGACCTGAGCCCCGTTTGTAGGGTTTAGGGTTTAGGGCGTAGGGTTTGGGGTTCAGGGTTTAGTAGGGTCTGGGGTTTAGGCCTTCTACATACTTGTTTAAGAAGGCAACAGCAAAACCGTATTGCAAAGCCTTATTCAAAAGGCCACTATGCGACTATGCCCTACGCGGTCCGGGCACAATCTCGTTTTCAATTTGACTTTGCTATTTTTCCATTCGATTGCTCCAGTTCCGGCCCCCAAGCCCAGATCCTAAACCCTAAATCTCAAACCTTATGCATGCTTATACGTGTTCGGGCCCGTAAACCCCGACAACCCTGAATGCAGAGGATTTCCAAGTTCTGGCTGGGCGTCCATGTCGGGAGCTCAAGTACCAGTCAGACAACCCTAAACTTTGATTTTCTTCCAGCGGATTTCCTAAGTGTTTTTCAGTTTTTATTATAGTACCATCCCAGGAAGGATCGACAATAACGTCTTATTATAGGTCCAGGGGGATCAGTGTTAACTTGCTCATGCTGCCTCATGCCTAAGGTATCTTAGGTGTAAGGGCTTCACGTTCCAAGTGTAGACTTTAGGGATGTAGGCCTTAGCCCCTCAACCCTCCTAAACCCTGAATTTAGGAGAAGGGGATGGTACCGGATTAGGGGTTATGGATCTAGGCCCTTTAGGATTAACAAGGTTTATATATGAACTATAGGGTAGATAATATACATATGATATAATACAATGTATAATATGTATTTCTATGGGGGGGGGGGGGTATATAGGGANNCTACTATAGTATATTGGGGTAAAAAAAGGTTTAGGGTATAGGATTAAGACGTAGGGGCCCGTAATGGTAAGGTTAGTCTTTGATTATTAGGTATTTGGGGCCTCAAGGAAAGAAACTGCAAAGACTCCAGGAGAGCCCGAGACACGTGGTGAACCCTAACCCCCAAACGGGCGTTCGCCTAGATTTGCCCGGAGGCCACAATAAAGCTTACCTCTGAAAAACCCCAAGCTAAAGCCTCAAGCCTTGAACCCTAAACCTTAAACCCTGAACCCTAATAAGCCCTACGCCCGAAGCTAGGCACTAAACATTGAACCCTAAACGAATTTCCCGATCTGATTAGGGGGGATCAGGTGGTCGGTCTGCTGCATGACTTTGGGTGCTTCGGGAAGCCAGCTCCTCACCCCACAACGACAGAACTCCCTAACCTCAGAGAACCCCAAACCCTAAACCCTAACCCCCAACTCTGAATCCCAAAGAACCCTAACCCTGAAGAATAGAAAGTGGTGAACGTGGGCAAATCTAGGGGTATGGGCGACCCCAAACCCTAAGCCCTCAACCCTAAACCCCAAACCCTAAACTCCGTTCCTAAGCCCTATGCCCTAAAAGCTAAACTTTATACCCCACATCACATATCCCCCCCGCCCCCCCCTCCCCCTACACTGGGGCTTGGATACCAAACCAAGGCTCGGCATAGAGTGGACCGCACGGCCGGCACTTTGAGCTTCGAGCTCGATGAGTCCTGCCCGAGGTGAGGTTTGGGATTTGGTGGTTTAGGGCTTATAGGGTTTAGGGTTTTAGAGTTTAGGGTTCATAGGGTTTAGGGTTTTAGAGTTTAGGGTTTATAGGGTTCAGAGTTGACGGTGTCTCAGTCAAGGGGTACGCTGGTGCTGAAAGCACCCAGGCGCGCACCCTGAACCTTGTGATCCCACCCCCACCGGCACTCCACCCTTGCCTCAACCTCTACGGGTGTAGAGTTCATTTGAACTCTGATCGCACTCCTGTCATCTTGCTTTTCTCTGCACATGTCTAGACCAGGCGAGTGCAAGGTTTTGGCTGGGTCCGGCTCGAGGCCTCTGGTTTTCTTCAGATTGAGCCTTGGCTGGAGCAATCCAGGCCGCAAACGTAATCCTTGAACGACTTGCAAGGTTTTGGTTGGTGGCTTGCAGCCTCTAGTTATCTTAACAAATTTTGGCTGGAGTTTCAGTTTGAGGTACGTAAGGGTGTTGAGGTCTGAAAGCTGGGCCTTGCAGGGCGATTCTGCATTTTGCCCGAAGGTTTGGGGGGTATCCTATTCTCAGGGCGACCGGACGGGTTACTTGCCAGCAACCTGCCGAGTCCACCGCGCAACCCGCAGCTGCCTGTGATGGGACTGGGAGCGTACTTACATCAATCAGCGCCCGCAAAGCCACACTGTTGGCCGAGAGGTATTCAGCAGCCTAGCATTTTGTGTGCAACTCCGCCTGCAATGACACATCCAAGTCCAAATAGACAGTAAATGCATCTGGCGTTGAGGCTCGCGGTTGCATGGCCCTTGATAAGGACCAAGAGTTTGGGATTTCAGGTTTACTTGGACCCCAAACTAGGCAAGATAAGGCCCCGAAATCCATTAAAAGGGATTCGTTCTTCATATCTTTGGGGTTTAGGTAGGGTTTATGACTACAAGCTTGCGGAATAAGGTTGGCATCTAGGTTTGGACTGCCTACCGCGGATTGTCAAGTAACTGACTTTTTGCATAACAGGACCTAGGGCTCCCAGGTACCTAATTTCATTGTCCCTAGGTTGGGGAATCCATGGATCTAGGATTTATTTAGGGTTAGGCTCCCAGTTAATGTAAACCCCTGATTAATAAACTACCTCCTTTTAAGGGCCCGAATATTAGGATCCCTATTATAATACCTATAAAGCGGAGGGGGTTCATTACTCACGGGTCTGGGTGATCTTAATTGTGGGCTACTGGGCTATGTAACTATAGGGCATATAGAAGCCAGAACCCATCACTTAGGTAGCGGGAGCCCTCGGGATGGATATGGGACAGCCTGTGCTAGTTTCCCCTATTCCCCAATATAGACCCCGAAATGCGATAATCCTTGCTATGGGGACCCAAGATAAGTATAGACCCCAATATCTTAGAATCCGTATGATGAGGACACCAAACCGGTACCCCTAATCTGGTGACAGCCTAAACCGTAATCCTTCAACTCGTCCAGGTATTCCTAATGTTTGGGAAGCCCCATATAGTAAGCAACATGGCTTCCGCACTAATGTAACTTAGTGTACGAGATCCAGCACAGCAACCCAGCCACCAAGGTTTGGATCCTTAATCTTCAATCCCTAAACCCTAAGCCCCAAGCCGGGAAAGGTCCAAGTGATCTTGATGACAGGATGGCTGCCTTCAGATATGGAGCGGGAGCTTGGGATACAGGCCGTTTTCTCCAGCTTGCCAGACTTTGCTAGGAGGTCTGGTGCAGTGCAGCCCATGGTAAAGGCCATTCCGATTCAAGAAGACTACACGCCGGATAAGCTGGCCGGGAAGATTGAAGGGTTAATGAAGGCCGCAGACGCTTCAGAGGTGAGGCCTGTAAAGGTCGCGGCGTGGATGCCTTCTCCTGCGCACATTCCTCTGCCACAGATCTAATGAAAGCCCGCATCATCAGGGCGTGTTCTCCGTGAAATATGTCGACACTTGGCTTTTCGAGGAGGACAGTGGTACCCGAACGTTCGAAGAGCGTTCGGCAACGACAACTGCTCGCTCGGACTTAACAGTCCTGTGCCATACAGACGTCGCTACTTCTGACCCCCACACCACTCCCAGCTAAAAATACAAACTGTCCAATCAGAAGAGGCTACCTGTACATATGCATGTAAGCCCTGAATCCTACACGCTAAATGCTCATACATGGGGCTACTTGTTGGTTCTCGATTCTGTGGATCGATGGTTGTGGGGAAGGCGCGCTTCAACCCTAAGCCCCAAAATATAAACGGCATACCCTAAACCCTAAAACCTAAAACCCTAAAATCCTTAGACCCTTAACCCTTGACCCTAAACCCAAAGCCTGTGGCCACGGAATCAAAGCTTCAGAGGGTCTAGGATTCAGGGTTTACAGTTTTAGTGTTCAGGGTTTGCGGCTTACTGTGGCGGGTTCAGGGTTTGGGGACCCTGGGGACTCTGGGGGTGGATTTATGCGGGTCCTCATTTGGGATCTATGGGGGAGCGTTTCGAGAAACTGCTATATTTGCAGGTTGGATGTAAGGATACATAGGAGATGTAGAATATATACAGTTAGATAGGGGCCCATAGAATCATTATACAGGGACCCTTGGTGTCTATCTACGTGTACAAGGAGTATATTCTCTGTGCTCAGAAGTCTTTAAATGATACCTGCTTTGGATTGCGGGATTTGCCCCACGAATCTTGCCGGATCTGAAATGTATTACGTGCAGTGCCGTAATTCCTGAGGGACCCTTGCAATAAAAAATGAAAAACGGTAATGGTGGCAGAAACTACGCGGCGCTTGGCATATACGGGATGTAACATCAGGCAGTGCCTGTTGAATCTATGTCCTACCTAGAGGTTTCTACCCCGCCCCTTCTGATGGGCATGTAGAGTTCGGGTATCGAATATGGAAGGTTGGGTGCCAGCACGACTCATGGGGTATAAATTACGCGCCCCAAGCCCTGAACGCTTATTTGCAGCAGCAACTACGAAGAACACGCCATACTCCTCCACTATTATCCATCACGGCTACTACGTATGCCCCTCCCTTGAGCACCTCCCATGAAAAACAACACATTGCCAATATGGTACGGCTGTATAGTAGAGAATCTACTTCCGGGGGGGGGGGTATACTTTCTTCTGCTGGGCAATTTGCCTTATTAGGGTGATTGTGGTTGGACGTACACCCAGATGGTGGTTTACATGGGTTGAAGAAAGCTTTTTTTGCCTGATCCCTTGCTATATACCTTACGCCAGATCAGGGAACGCAGCATTGTTTTGTGAGGGGTTTAGACAAAACTGGCCAAAGCGCTAAGCGCCCCTGACCTTCAGCTCTTTTGCCCTTGAACAGGCTGGTGCTGCATGAGGCATGGGCCTCTGACACCGCGGAAAACTGAAATGTTCTACTCTTGAATGGTTCAGCATCATTATCGGTTATAGTAGTTTCCATTCTATTTTCCATGGTCTAGGGCTTCATTTGGGGGAGTTCTGACCATGGGGGGGCGTTCAGCGACCCCAGTTTAGGGTTTAGGGCTTAGGGTTTAGGGAGCCTTCAGGGACCCAGGCAGGGGACATGGACTATGGAAGGGTTATGCGGATCCCTCTCAAGGATTCTAGAGGGTTTCTTGTTGGAAACGGTCCTTGGAGGGTTCCCGGGAAAAGTGGTGATCTACAGGTTTGTGCTTCAGGGCTCAGGGCTTGGAACCCTAGAACACAAGGGTTACAAAGGCTGAAATAAGAATCAAGGTTGGACCCCTAAGCCCCACGCCCTAAAAGCCCTACGCCCCAAGCACGGCCAAAGCAGGGGAAGGCCCCCACGCCTACAGAAGCCTGAGTGACAACCACTGTTGTTCCCCTGTCTTCTTCGTATAGCTATAGCACATTACATCTTAAAAGCCTGACCCATGATTAGCAAACCCCCTCTTTGAACGGCCTTAGCATTAGGATTATTAGGATCCCTATTATAATCCCTATTCAGGATAGGGGGTTATTAATCATGGGTCACCTACTTTCTAAGTCCCCTGAGCCTCCAAGCAAGAGACTGTTCAACTCAAGTCTCATTCCTTTAGGGCTAAGGGGGCTTGGGGTTTTAGGGTTCGTGGTTTTAGGGGCCAAGGTGTGGGTTTGGGATTTTAGAGTTTAAGGGTTTAGGATTTGGGGTTGAAGGTTTGGGTTCAAGGGTTTGGAGTTTTTATGACCGCCATGCGCTACC
>CAJNIZ010012991.1:18852-37247 GCA_905231905.1 Symbiodinium pilosum
ACCTGTAAGCCAAGCGCCTGGGTTTGGAGTTTAGGGTTTAGGGTTTAGGACGGTCGGCCTTCTTGAAGTTTCCTCATGCAGTTCCTTGCGCAGCTGGTGCTTAAAGGGAAGTAGGGAGGTGATTCCGTACAATGATACTTGTATCATGCTCCCCAAGCCGGAGCATATGCTTCATTACTCTAGACATTCAGCCCGTCATATGGTACATCGGTGCCGTGGACCCAGGCAATCTTGAAGAACTTGCATTTAGCGGCACGCGGTCGTGCAAATATTATGATTGATACTGATACCCTTATACATGAGCGATTACATCGCTTTAGTAGACTAAGGTCATGCGGGATTTCCAGGACCAACAGCTGGGTACAGGTGCAAGATTTCCTCCATGCAAAGCAGGCCCTAAACCATAGTTTAGCTCCACACCCTACACCCCAAACCCAATTAGATTAACGACCTTTCAAGGCTGAGGGACTGGGGCTTTTGGACCCTAACCTGAACCGTAAACCCTACTTGGAGGGTCATGGGGACCTAGCAAGTAGGTTGATAATTGGGATAATTAGCGTTACTACATGGGTTATGGGGCTTATACACCTACTGATTAAGTCCCCATGACCCTCCAGGTAAAAGGATAACATCTACCAGAATCTGTTCAATGCAGGCATCGGGCTACTGGCGAATAGAACCCCTGGGACCTGCTCCTTGGCATGATTTAGGGCTTGCTTGTTGACCCTGCTAAATTCATAGTTTGAGGGATGTTTTCCACAAAATGTCGGACATAAATGCCAAAAGCTTATTGGTTCATAGTAGGGAAGAAGGGAATATATCATATGGGTCCCAAATAGTGATGATATTCCTTTATTCCCTACACTTTCCCTACTAAGAATAGGGATATATAGGGTTATATAGGATATAAGGTTGTATGGGGAAATTTAGGGTTATATAGGGTTATATGGCTCATAGGGATATATAGGGGTGAGTCCGAAAGTGCTTCTTGATGGATGTTTTTGCCAGATTTGAGGTTAGCTTGCGCCCACGAAGGAAGTTTTGGAGCTCCGATCCTGCCCACTGCCAAGATCACATGGGTGGTTGTCAAAATAATGGTCCCTTTTTGGATCCTTGTTGTAATACGGTACCTAATATTCAAGGGTAGCCAAAAAGGGGCCGAAATTTTGACAGCCACCCACGCGTTTTCTTCTTCATCTCAGGCCCTGAACATCAACGCCCATTGACTCGTTAGTGACTGCTTGCCTGATGCTGACTTTTCATGTCACGTAATCCAGTAAAGCTGCTTCGAATGTGATATGGGAGTTGATTCAGGAAAACGAGTCACTGGCGAATATGTCCAACAACCCCTATCTTCTGGAACTGATTAACATGCAGCCCTAAAGCTTTCACCGTGTGGGCTTACCAGGGAAGGCGCTCCCATGCATCACCTCAATACATGGCGACCTGGTTTGTTAACGTGTGCTCCATGTGAAGTTTTGACAGCAGTGTATTGGGAAGGGCTCTGCAGATAAATATCGCAGGAATGACATCAAAATGAATCAACAAGACACTAAGTACGGTGGATACTAAACATCCTGCATGACCCTAAGTACCCTAAACATTGGGAATTCTGGTACTACAGTATACTGAGGCCATGCAGGCTTTCTAATCTCAGCAATAGCATGCTGGATGACACAAACTTCTGCAGCCAATGCAGAGCTGCTGATTCAGGGTTGTGGTGTAAGGACTTGACTGAGGGTTCAGGTTGTGCAATTGTGGGATGGATAATGCAGGATTTTATCGTTTGCAACATTGGCGAGGCCTCTACAAGGATCCATTTCCCGTTTTCCCACCATACGTACCAGGTTAGTGAGGCTGCCTGAAGGCGATTCGGGACTTTGTCAGTATGTGGTGGCGTTGCTACATGACTGCGAGGGCTAACAAATACTTAGTATTTCCCCTCCCTGACCTTCCAAGTATGTGATCACAGATGAATGGAGGTGTGCTGCGGAGCGGACATTCTAGACAGCTGGGTAGGTTTTGGCAGAAATGCTCATGGTAGCAGCTTGTCACAGCTCCAAGTCACGGTTTAGGAGCCTAAACAAGTACGAATAGTATCCTAGCAATGGAGAACCTATAACGGAAAAGACAATTGAACAATACCTGGACATCTGGCATGTATAGGGGTTGATAGGGTACTTAGTGTAAAGTTTTGAAACCTGCCAGTACTTTGAGACTTTCGACCCTATCTTGAAACTCCTACTGAAGCTCAGTGGTACACATGCAACCGAATCTGCAAAGACTGCTTTTTCGAACTTACCACTCTTCAAGCCAGACGTGCAATTTCAAATAAGGCACCCTCTGGAGCACACGGGCTACATAACTAGAGTAGCACTTCAGGGTATGTTCTGCTAAAGTTGTATGTGACCTAGGGAATTAATGCGCATCATCCCTCCCTATAAGCTCCCTCCCTATAAGCCGCAAAATATCAACCATTAATTGCCCAGTTAGTCCCATTGTAAGCCTACTTGCTAAGTTTCTCAGACCCTCGCAGGACCCTGTTGATAGAAATTTCAGATTTCATGGAGTCTGATGCGTGCTGACAGGGTTTTGTGTTCCTCTTTGTCAGTGGTGGTTGCAGAGCATCAAGAGTGATGAGTGAAAGTGATTGTGGCCCAGCTCAGGACACAGGCAAAACCTGGTTTCGAACCCTAACTCTACACGATAAACCTGAATTCCCGAGCAGTGGAGATTGAACAACTCAGGACAAGTGCAGAGTTTGGCTTTGCGTGACACGCCAGAGCCCTGGATTCAGACATGGATTTAGGCCCGCAACTACTTCCGATGCCAATTCCAGGACTCATTTTCCCTAGGAGTTCAAGGACTCAAATAATGGGGCTTCAGGGCCCAAATGCTCTAATCTGAATGGTCTTTGGAACCTAAAGCCCCGTTATTGGAGTCCTTGGACCCTCCGGGTTCCATAGAATCCAGACATGGGCCCGGAGAGAGGAGCTTCGATACCCGAAGCCTTGAGCCGTTAGACCTACCTGAACTTTAAAAGTATGCAGAATAATGTCCTTTTGGGCTATGTTTAGGTGTTTTGGGCGATCCCTAAGGCCCTACGGGTCCAAGTACCTAAATATTTGGGTTTTAGGTGCCCTAAAGCCTTGCTATTTGGTACTTGGACCCTTAGAGTATTATTTTACCTACTCTTTGGGGTGCAGGTAGCTCGAGCTGTAGGGTTTAGCGTTTAGTGTCAGGACAAAGTAAGTAGGTTGCTAAGCCCTGTTCCCCATTAAGCAACCCGGGATATCCTAATTTTTCACCTACTCACTAAGTCCCCATGACCCTCCAAGTAGAGCATGCATCAAAAGCCGCATGACCCTAAGCTCGGCTCTGTAACAGTCGGATGAAATTAATAGTATAGCTATATAGAACCCTTAATATGACCCCTACTACACTCTGTTAATGGGAAGGTATTCCACAAGTAATTGTCTTTCGGACGTTCCGGGTTGCCTTTCGCTGCGGAAGCCTTCATTGAGCAGTTTATGGCTATAAGGATGTCCACGGGTTCGGATTTGGGCTTGCTATGGCTTTGGGGTTCAGGGTGTGGGTTTAGGATTTAGGGTTTAGGGCTTATTGGAGATTCAGGGTTTGAACCCTCAGACCTTAAACCCTAAACCCGAGTTCAGGCTTATAGGGTTTAGGGAGACTTTAGGCTCGAGGCTTTCCGTCCAATTGATGCAAAGCGCCCCCCCCACCCCCCCGCCTGTCAAAGAAGTAAAGCACCTCCCACTTGGCCTGGTCATGAATGGTCACCAAGTAGAGGAGTATGTGTGCAATATACATATGCCTATGTATACTAATACTTGCATATATATATATAATATACACATATATACACCTTCATAGCACTTAAAATAGATTTATATCTGTATATGTACCTATGTAGAGTGGGGGTGTGTTTTACACGAGGATGAAGCGATAGCAATGAAGTGTGATGTTGATGCACCTACTGTCCCGAAGCCATTGGGTCCCTGTGGCTTGAGGTTCTTGGATTGGTATAGGCGGTTTAGGGTTTAGTGTTTCGGGTTTAGGGTAGGTATATTATTAGGGCTATCTAGGGATAATGGAAAAGAACATGGAAACTATTTTATTCTAATAGGGATTAGGGGTTTATAGTCCCCCTTCAGTAGATGGAATATGGCTTTGGGTATATTATAAGAAGATCCCCATATTCCCCAGATTTTTTAATCTAAGCTCACAAAGGAACTCCAGAGGATTTTTGCGGACGGGCTCAGCAGTCTTTCAGCTTGCACATGTAAAGCTAGGAAATCCTTCCTTCCGCCGCAATTTTGGAAGGTGAAGTCCAGCGTGAATTCAGCCTTACCTTTGATCTCAAGTACAGAAAAGCTTTGTTCGGTGTCCGCTGGTGGGGTTGGCTGTGTCGTGGGATCGAGGAAAGTCTGCAAGTCGTAAGCCCCTTTTGGCACTGGTTAACACCAGGTTGAGGTCCCATGTAGCCAATTCCCCCAAAAAAGGCAGTTTTATTCTGGTATTGAAAAAGGCAGGGCTGAGGGTTCAGCTTACTTGATTTGTGATTTAAATGGTGCAGGTTTCCGCGATCCGCAGTTAGTCATGAATCTACTCATGGATGCCGTGTATATTGTCAGCACGCAAAATCCGCAGCTGTGATCATCTTTGGAAACCTATGGCATCACCTAGGACCCTAAACGGTGTAAATCCTCGCTGTCTAAGGCTGTGCAAGAATTCATCCACTCAGCGTTGGCTTTAGAATGGATTTCCTTCGAGCCTTCTTAGTATAGTGATTCATGAAGATCGACGCAAAACGAGGCCTGCGCGCTTCGCCCCTGGTGCCCAAGTGCATCATCGACTATGCTGCTGATCGTGCCTTGAGGTTCTTAGGGTCACGGGAGGGGTAGGTTGTAAGCTTCTAGGGTGTTTCTTCTTCCAGCGTGAGGGTTAAGGGTTTCGGGATTGGTTGCTGTCCCAACAATTCATGGCCGATGAGTTGAAATCCCTGTAGCGACGCAGCCCTTGAAAGCAAAATGGCTGGATAGAACTAGAAAGGTGGATCAAGCCCTACAGAGCTCTGGTGCTTCAAGACTTGTGTGTTTGGGGTTAGAGCTGTCTTAAGCTGTAGCCTGCCATACTTGCGTGCCAGTAGAGAAGATCATTTGATTGGTTTCGCATGTCTGGGCGGCATGCCAGCTTGAGTATGGGCAGCGATTTCCACGCCAGGCGGATGGAACATTTGAGTTTTCTCGTGTCGGACAGTGATGCAGCTCCTGCGCTGAGGGCAAAGTTTTTTCGCTGCCAGGAAAGATGAAGGAAGACCCTAACAGAATCTCCCTTTCCTTAAGGGTCCAAGTCCCCAATAATCATATACTTACCCAAAACCTGTACTATAATTACTATTACCATAAACCCAAGTACTTAATTATTGGGTACATGGACCCTTTGGGTTTGAGACTTGGAGGTTTTTCAGGCCTTTAAGTTGCTCTCGGCGCCTAATGGTGTTGAGCAACTGGGCAAGTCTGTCAAGCAGTGTCTTGCTGTTGCCAGCCTCGCTGCGGCTGAGGAATCTATCAGTAAGCCCACGGATCAGGAAAAGGGTCTAATGTAGACCCCTGATTAATAAACCCCCTCCTTTTAATAGGGATTAAAATAGGGATTCTAGTATTAAGGCCTTTAAAAGGAGGGGGTTTATTAATCATGGGTCTACATTATGTTTAGTCCAAGGTCGTAACAGTGATGAGCTGCTTCGGCCACGCAAGCATGTTGTGCCTGGACAATTGCTGTGGCATCTTTGCGTGCACCGGCAAGGCTTCACGTGATCCAAGCCAGTCCAGCGAAGCTGCAAACTCCAACAGGACTTGAATCAGCAACCCCATATAGTCCCCCTAAAGTAGATAGAATATGGCTTCGGGTGTATTTAGTAACATCCCCACATACGCCATATTCTACTTAAGTGGGGCCATTACCTCAAGGCCTTCAACTGCTGTTTCTCAAGCGAAGAAGGACTGCAGGAATAGATCAGTCTCCCCTTGCCCCAGTTCATGCTCCAGCCTGTAGACTCCAGATGGATTAGGGTATAGGGTTTAGGGTTTAGAGGTTCCCCCGTGACAACGTTTTCATGAAGTGGCCTACTAGGTAGGAACATCATCATACGATGGGGCCGTCCGCGCTGACAATTCCGTAGTGTGAAATGGTAGCCATGCTGTGGTGCTATCGCCCTTGAGATGCACATGCATATGTGGTAGGTTCTCAAAGATTAAAGTATTTTGGGGTCTAGATTGGGGTCCCCTTGTTTTGGTGGTTTGCACTTCAACGGTGATTGTTCAGACAGAGCGCGCTGTTGCAAATCTGTAGTTTTCTGGTTCGCGCGGGGGGGTTCGTGGATTTCCTGCAGGGGGCAGGGTAAATGATACTTGAGGATGAGTTTGCCCCGAACCCCAAACCCTAGACCCCAAGGGTAAGTCATGCTTGAGGTAAACCCTACCTTGATCCCCAAAGACCTTCAGTTTTAGAACTTTATATAAAGAATTATACTATAGAGTCCTAAACCTGAAGGTCTTTTGGGTCTAAGGTAGACCCTAAATCATACTTGAGGATCAGCTTGCTCTTCATGCAGGCTGGCCATGGGTCATTTCATCCTCGAGCTAAAGCCGTATTCTAAACTCTGGACCGTGGCGCGTAGGAACTATGTGGTTTTCCTGAAAAAGGGCACCCCAATATAGACCCACAAACCTATGATCCATAGTATAGCAACCCTAAACCCTCAACCCCGTAATTTTGGGAAACTTCCATGTCGTTGTATGTAATGATGCAGTGCTCAAAATCCAGAGGCCCTGGTGCACCTGCAAACTGGACGATTTCTCGAAAAGGGTAGAAATTGTAAGGCTTCCATGGGGGTTACCAATGGGAATGGGAACTACATAGCGTCATGTCGAGGAATTCCGGTACAAAGTTCGCTGATTTGCTTCTCTAGTAGCCTTACTTTGCATGACAAAATAAATTGGCAGCCCGGACATATCCCTAGGCTCTCTAAGGGCCCCTGTTTTAGGATATGCAACTGCTTAGCCCAGGGCAGAAGGTCAAAAGCCTTAACCCTGAGCAGGGTCACGAGTATGCGCGTGGCTGCTTCGTAGTTTTAACTGGGGGGAGACATGCGCACATCTGCTTCTTTGGCAATTTTGCAAGTTCAAGGGAATGATTTGGTAAGACGAACCATCCGAATCAGGATCCTGTGACTTTCACATGACCATGGTCCTTGAAGGGTCAGGGGATTATGAATAAGTAGGATCGTAACTGGTGTTGTTGGGGGTGCGGTTCTAATTTCATGGCGTGGGCTGACCACTCCCCCCCAAACCCCAAATCCTACACCCAAACCCTAAACCCTACCCTAGAGCCTAATCCCTAAACTCCCACATCTCCAACGTCAGACCCAATTCCCAAGCCCTGTTTTGAACCTTCTTAGACATGGTCAAAAAACAGGCATCAGTCCGCATACCAACCCTGTGCCCTTAGGCCTTAAATCCCCAACCCCCCAAACCTTAATCTCCCAAACCCAAGACTCAAAGCGCCAAAACGCAAAACCCCTGTGTCCCAACACCCCTCAACCCCTAAACCAAAAACCCTAGACCCTAGACCCTGGACACTAAAACCCTAAACCCCTAAACCCTAAACCCCTTAACCCTAAACGCTTAAACCCTAAACCCTGAATCCTAGACCCTAAAACATTAACCCCAAAAGGAGGGCCACCGGCTGGCTCCAGCCGGTCCTCAGTGAGCGCTGGCTCCAAGCAAGGCCAGGTCACATCTGATCTACACTCCTTAAAGAGAGGTTATATAGGGTTTAGGGTTTAGGGTCTAAAGTCCTTGAAGGGGGATTACATAATGGAGGGTTTAGGGTTTCGGGTCTAAAGTCCTTAAAGGGCGGTTATATGGGGGATTATGAAACATAGGGTTCGTTTGGGTTTAGGGTCTAAGCTCCTTAAAAAAGGTTAGATAGGGGATTAGACAACCCCTTTATTTAGGGTTTAGGGTATAAACTCCCTACAGGAGGGTTCTAGAAGGGACTTTATTGGGGACTACTATAAGGGTTATGAAGGGGATAGTAGGAGTTTGGACCATGGCTCATCTGTTGTTGCAGCATGCTTACGGGTTTAAGGTTTAGCTTTAGGCTTTAGGATCTGGAGTTTGGGGGTTTAGAGTTCAGGATTCAAGGTTTGGGGTTTTGGGATAAGGGCTTAGGGTTCAGGGTTTATAGGGGTTGGCGTCTAGCCTGAAGGGTTCAAAAGGGCCTTGAATAGTAGACAGTTTGAGCCCCCCAGGGAACTCCTTCTGGCCAAAAAATGCCAATTATCTCACGGTTTAATGCGCTAGCAATGGAACGAGATGTTGGGGTGCTATAGTACGTGTTGATAACTGGGGAAGTAAAAGCCTACACCCTAAAGCCCTAAACCCTAAACCCTAAAACTAAACCGTAAAACTAAGCCTAGTCCCTAAACCCTAGCAACTAAATTCTAAACCCTAAAACCCGAACCTATAAACTAAGCCCTGAAACCCTAAAACCCTAAAACCCTAAACCTTAAAACCCTAAAACCCTAAAGCCCTAAACCCTAGCTTCTACAGCAAGCCTACAGCTCTAGGGTTTCAGACGGTTGGGATTTAGGATTTGAGGTTTAGCCCTCCGACCAGCTGTCTAGCCGAGTATAGAGCATGGTCAGATGCGCCACGAAACGCACAGAAATCTGCAATTCTTCTTGAGAAATACGCGCAATTCTCACGCGGCTGCGCGCTCCACATCTGCAGCCGCTCTCCTCGCTTGCCCGTCCCAGGACGGCGCGGAAGCGACCGGGTGCTTGCCGCGTGCGGCCTGCGGATGTTCCTTCGTACCGTAAAGAGAGTTCGGAGGTTAACCGAGAGCTGAAGCAGCGGCCGGATACGTCCGCTGGACAGCCGCCGAGGCCTGCAGAGGGTGGCCAGCTCAGTATAGGCGATTCTCCCGCTGGAGTCAGAAGAAATGCGGGCTCTGACTTGCAGACCACGACTTCTTCGCAGAGGTTCTGCGGCGTGTCTGCTGGAAGTGCGGAAGCTCGTTCAAGGACCCTAGGAAAACAATCCGCAGCTCGCATGTGACATTGCGGTGCTCCCACTGGAAGTGTTCCCAAGAGCATCCATGCCCAAACCCATGATAACGTTCGTGTTCCAAGAGCATATGATATCCGAGCATCCATGCCCAAACCATAATGACGTTCATGTTCCAAGAGCATATGATATCCAGAGCATCCATGCCCACACCATAGTAGCGTTCGTGTTCCAAGAGTATACGATAAACCGAGCATCCATGCCCAAGCCATATACTAATAACGTTCGTGGTTCAGGGTTCAGGGTTTAGGCTTTGGGGCTGAGGGTTCAGGGTGTGGGGTTCAGTTTGGGAGAAAGGTCCCTTCAACACGTGACTGTAAGGTTATATAGGTGTACCAAGCGACGTTTACAAGGTTTATATAGTGATATATCCATATACATATATATACCTGGACATGTGAAATGTTGTTGGGGGGGGTTCTTGTATTGGTAGTAGCCTCAGGTGTTGTGAGGTTTCGGGCGAAAGCTGCAGATTTCCTACAATAAGGGTGACTTAAACAGCCCATGAGCAAGTTTTAGGGCTTCCCCTACCAATTATTGGGGTCGTTTGAAGTTGCGCGCGATACCCTAAACCCTAAAGCTAGACCTATACCCTGGGCCCTAGACTCTAAACCTTTACTTCTTGGGTGGCTAGGGGTTCAGATGGGTGTTGGACAGCTCTACCGGTCAGTTTCAAGTCATCTCCCCAGATTTTTTTGTCGAGCCTCAAAGTGTTCCTCTGTTAAGGGCTTCCGGGGTCTTTTGCAAAACTTCGAAATTTTCCTGACAGCGGACTCCGGCACTTCCTGACAGATCCCCAGATATCCTCCGGGTCGCAAGGGCACCCCCAATATTGAGAACCACACATTTCGGAGTTTTGATCGATCTGCATCTAATCCTCACTAAAGAAGCCCTCAACTGCTTCACCCCCTAGTAACACACGTTTCCCCCAACATAAATTTGTATGTTTCATGTTGGGTGTATTTATCAGTGGGTACTTATCCTAGCGGGGTCAGCTGGGGTTGTTATAAAGGTGTGAAATGGGGACCCCCAAAAAGGAACGCTAAGAATATAGAGGGAATATAGCAGGAACATGCTTGGCAGGGGTCCGTACGTTCCCATTAATTATATGCCTGTATATTCTTGGTGTTTGGGGTCCCCATTTTGCTCTGTTTACAGCAGGGAGGGCTGATTCATTGCCCAATCTCCCCAGACCCGAGTGAGCCGGATTGTGAGAACCCCACATTTCCGTTCCTCTCAGATCACTTTACATGAAAGTCTCTCGCAACAACCCCACAAAGCCTTCAAGCCATGCCTAAACCCTAAGCCCTGATGCCCGTGAATGCGGGGGGGTGGGGGGGCGGGGGCGCTCTTGAAGTGTGGGCTCTTGGGGACCTAGAGATTATCGGGATCATTCCTTGTAAATGCCCATGTAGGGGCCTGTCGAATTTCAGGATCATTCCTTGTAAATGCCCATGTAGGGGCTTGCCGAATTTTTCGCGGCCAGAACATTCAAGGCCGTTTTCCTGATCCTGAATTATAATAGTTATGCCAAAAGCCTAAAATCTGAAGCAACCTTCTGTTATAAGCCCGATAACCACGAAACCTCCAACCTTAAACCGCAAAACTTCAACCCTAAACTCCGAAGCCCAAATCCTAAAGCCTAAACCCTCAACCCCAAACCCTGATATAACCCTAAATCTTGGAGTCAAGCCTTGAGTTGCGGCCAGGCAGTCAGAGAAGAAGCCGAAGATCGACTCAGAGGCGATAAGTCTAGGGTTTGGGGTTTAGGGTTTAAGGTTTAGGGTTTAGGGTTGAGGGTTTATGGGCGTTTAGGGGTACAGGGTTGAGGGTTTGAGGGTTTAGGATTCAGGGTTTAGGGCCGAGGTTGTAGAGGTTCAGGATTCAAGGTTAGGGTCTAAGGGCTTAGGGCTAGGACTTCAGTTTAGGTCTTGCATCTGGATCAAATACTTCTATGGTTTCCATATAACCTAAAAACAACTGCAGTATACTTGTACGCCCAAAATGCAATTCGATTTTGTCGGTCCCTAAATTGACCTGTACCCCCCCAAACGCTATTCAATTATTTAGGTCTCTGCGTTGAACTAGGCCTCAAAAGCCTTAATCACAGGCAACCTATAGGGGGCGTAGTATGCGGGCGTGTAGGGGAGCCCATGATAAATTCATTGCCCCATCTCACTCCACCACCAGTTTGTTGATGACATATGTTGCCATTATTACCTTAAGGGTCCAGGGACCCAAATAATAGGGTTTTAGTGCCCAAATACCATTAATTTTATAATATTTGGTCCTAAAACCCTATTATTTGGGTCCTTGGACCCTTAGGGCCTGAATAACCACATTGGACCCACAAGGTTACTAACAGTGTCTAGCTTGAGTATCTACCTTGGGCTCTTCGGAGCCCTTTAAGTAGGTAAACCTTGTACCCCGAGCCTCAGAATCCCAAGCCTGCAGTAGGTAACGCAGAAGCCTGAACAGCTGCTGTCCAACACGATTCCTGTTGAATCCTCATATGAGCTACAGTCAACAAAATCCTTGAAGGGGGTTATGTATGGGAGCATATACGGGAGTATTCTGGGGGTTATGAAGCGGGGTACGAGGAGTTTAGCTCATATGGCTGTAATATTGTATCCTTGAAGGCCTTATCCCAGTTACCCCGCATACCATTCCTATAAGCCCCTCTATCAGCACACTTACCATTTTGTTTCCCAGCTGGTTCGCCGCTGTTCCCCATTAAATATTTAGGCCGCCAGACTGCAGAGGGTATGATTACCTATGCACCCTGCATACGCGTCATTTATACATACATACATACATACATACATACATACATACATACATCTATCTCCCCCCCCATACACCCCTTATACTGCCCTCACAACCCCTTGAAAGGATGATAGCCCCCCCTGCAATAGCCCCACAGCAGGTCAAAGGAGAAGTTGCCGGGAGTCCCCTGGTGCCCTCCACATCCACATTCTGCCCGGGCCTCACTTAGGGGAGGGGTTTAGGGGTTTAGGGTCTAGGGTTTGGTGGTTTCGGTTTAGGTTTTGGGGTTTAGGCTTTGTCGCTCTAGGGCTTGGGTGTTATGAGCTGCATACGATTGTGTTTATGACTCACCAAATGTGGCTACTGGGTTTTGGCTAAATACGTCAACCAGTTATGAGTACCAGTGGACTTCCAAGTAAACTTATTATTGGTGGATAGTAGATAATGGAGGAATGGATACAGTTGCCCCTATATAACCTGCACTGCCAGAGTAATTCCCAATGATGTCCACACTCTCTCTTCCATTCCAAAAATCCCCAATAATCAGCACAGTCAGCCCCTAAACCCTAAACCCTGAGATAGGCTTCAGGTTTTCAAGTTTAAGGATGATCCTTATGCACCCACTACACTATCACCGTATACTTAGCCACCCTGATAGCAGTAATGGCTATGTACGCTGTTGGAAGTATATGGTGATTGCATAAATTTGTACTTTGTAGTCTGAGAGTTGGGGTATACTTGGAGGGTCATGGGCCTTAGTAAGTAGGTTAATAATTGGGATAACTAGGGTTCGTATGTGGGTTATAGGGGCTATTAACCTACTTACTAAGTCCCCCTGACCCTCCAAGTAGGGATTCTAGGTTGCAGGTATTTGGGTTTAGGTGTTTTAGGTAGGTGTTTGGGACACGAACCAAGCCTGTAAACCCCTTAACCCCGAACCGTAAACCCTAAACCCCCTAAACCCCTAAACCCCTAAACCCTAGACCCTAAACCTCAAAACCCATAAGCCCTAAGCCCCTAGACCCTAAACCCCTAAATTCTAAACCCCTAAATCCTAAACCGCTAAACCCTAAGCTATAGAGCCATAGCCCTGAAGACTGGGTCCCTGGAGTTCGGATTTGAGGTTCAGACTGGGCCAATTCACAAGGACCTCAGCCGACCTCGCTTTAAACGGTGGTTGCATAGAAAATACTCCAGAACTGTTATAATTTTCAATTTGCAAAGTTACTATACACTGGCCAGTTCAGGGGTGTCAAGAAATTCCAAACTAGCTTCATCTTAAGCTGGCCAGTTCACGGGTCTGGACGGGAAATCCCCTAAACCCTGATGCCATAAGCTGGAAGACGCAAACGAGACGCTTCATGCTATTGCTCGTGTGTCCGAAGACTCGGGCAGGTGGATGTAGGGATTAGAGTTACTCCTAACGGTTCAGGTGCCCACATATTGGGGCTTCAGGTCCCAAATGCCCTTGAGATGATGATGTTTGGGACCATTTCGCGGCACTTGCACTCTTATGGTGCTGTTGTTGCCAATTTCCAGCTTGTATTGTAAGCCTCAGAAGCTCTGAGCAAATTGTGGCGAGCTCCAAGGAGCTCACCTCTAATTCTAGTTAGTCTAGGGAATAGATCAAGAAGGCCAGCAGGGCCTTAATTCAGGATTATGAATGCTTGTTGGCCCAGACAGCTGCGAAATTCAATATTGGAGTCTGCCTCGTTCTTGCTGCCTTGCAGGCGGAAATTTTGCAACAATGACCGTTAAGGTCTTGAGTTCAATGTTTAGGGCTTAGGGTCTGCATGATGCGCCTACAGTGCCCACAGTCATCCTAGACTCAAGGAACTTGACCTACACTTGCATAGTGTGCCCAAGGCCTTCATCTGCACAGTTCGGTGCCTGCCTCTGTATACAAAACCGCATGACTTACAATCCACAGTATGCTCCTACAGGCTGAGGCCTGCACCCCAAACCGGAAAATCATCAAGCCCTAAACACCGAAATCAAAGATGCTGAACCTCCGCATCACATAGCATGATATACAATGCGCTATATGCTTTCCGGAGGTATACTTAGTATGCAATGTGATACTGTACAGTATGAAATGCAGCAGTACAATTGAACTCTAAATGCCAAACTGTCCTACACCCTGATCCCTAAGCTGCTGTGTCGAAGCAAGCTTCGCCAAGGTGCCGCTTGAGAAGGGCTGATGGCCATTAAGTGGCTGTGTTTAATCCCAGGAGTGTTCGGTTTGGGGTTGAAAATTTAGGGACTAGGTTTAGGGATCAGGGCTTGGGGATTCGGATGAGGGTTTGACGTCCAGGGTTGAGCGCTTCGGACCTTTTGATCTAGGCTTCTAGAATGGGTGATTCAGGGCTTAGGCTTTATATAGGGGTTTAGTGCTTTGAAAGAAGTTTAATCAGAGGTCGGCAGTTGCTTGATTTCCGAGTTTGTCACCGTTTGCCCAAGAACTTCATGCAGGCAACTCCAGATTTCTTCGATTCTATAGACTCCTATCTTTTTTCAAAGGTTGCTGCGCAGTGACATTTCTAAGTATTAAATTTCGGATGTTTGGTGCCCTTTGGTTTCTAGAGCTCGTAGTTACAACATTTGTTGTACATGAAACTTATTGCATATCGGCTTCATATAAGCTTAAGAATAAACATTCACGCAAGCTGCGACAAAAACTCATCGGCCCCGGATACTTTCTTATTGGGCACAGGGAAGTGGGGCGTCCATTGATAGGGGGTGGCGAACATGTTTACAAGAGGAAGAGGTTCAACCACCAAGAGCTAAGGCGGATAACAAGAATCCTGCATGACCCTACTGAACTGCCTTACACTTTCGGAATTGTAGTCTTACAGTAACCTGAAGTCACGCATTCTCAGCATCAACCATACTACAAGGCTGGGCCTCAAAGGCTTGGGCAGCCTTCTGCGGGCCTTGCATGGGTCCCCAAAAAGGATTGTGGGCTTCAATACAAGTTCCATCCCTAAACCCTAAACCCGAAACCCTAAACTCCAGGACAGACGAAGAAGGCCTTCAAAAGACTGGGCATCCTAAACGCCTGTCGGCAAGCTATCTGCAATTTGCGTCAGGCCATCAGATATTGCAATGTGGTTCTTATGATGAGGGCACTACTTCGAGGTCCATGGGTGGTCATATGTCGGTTTTGTATGTGTATATATATATATGTATATATATACATACATATATGGATATGAATATATACAAATATATGTGTATATATATATATACGTATATAGGGATCCACGGCTTGGCATCCACCTTAATCTGTACGTCTTAATCCCTTTACCATCCCCGTATTAAACCCTAAAGCCTATATACCTCTACAACCCTTTGAAAGAGCTCTAGGCTCGGGTGGTACATAGGTCTGTTTAGGTAACCAACCTAGCCCAAGCCTCTGTCGATTTGATTTTCCATGTGCTTCTCCATTACAGTAGTTTACATGTTTTGTTCCTTCCCTAACCCTGAGGCTCTAACTCTATAAAGAAGACCTACCTTGGCCCCAATCCCCATAAATAGTACCTACATGGAGCCTTAGGGTAAGCCCTAAACCCGAAGATTCCACACTTAAAGCTTAGAACTTGGCTCCAGGAGTTGCAGCTCGGATGACACAGCGACAAGTTTTGCAACTCACGTGAAGACACGCGCGGTCCCATTAGCTGCAGGGAATGTTAGAGAGTTTAGGGTTGAGGGTTTGGGTTTAGGTCTGTGAGTCATGCTTCCAAGTTTGGGGTTCAAGTTAGTTGTATAGTTGTCGAACAACATCGTATTAACCAGCTTTCTGCAAGAACACGAACTTGCTGAACCATACCTCACTCATGTCCAAGTTTTAGTGCGTCCAGTTTACGGCTTAGGGCTTGGTGGGCACTAAGCCGTAAAGCCTAAACCCTATCCTGGGTGTCTTCTATCCAGGCCTGAATTCTATCCAGGCCTGAGTTAAGATGCTTGAGTTCGATGGCTCCTTACAACTCGAAATTGCAACAGTTCAGAAGCAAGCCTAATCGGAGAAGCTCAGTTAAGCACATGTTGTTGAGTTGCTGTTCCTTAGCCCCTGTCAGGATAAGTATATATCACCTACAACCCAGGAACCTGCTTGGGGCAAATAAGTAACCCTAATATCACCCCATAGCCCTCACAGAGTTTAGGGTTTGGGGTTAAGGGGTCCATAGTATAACCTCCTCAAAGCATTTTGCAATTATCTAGGTGCCTACAGCATTGCAAAGGTTTGTGCTGTCCGCGAACGCGTTTCCTTTCCGTACTACTCTTTCCCATGTAAACTCAGAAAAAGGGTTAGAGACAACAAAGAAACTGAGCGTGAGCGTTGTGTTGGTCTCCATGTACAACTGGTTTCTTCCTAGGATTGATCATGACACATGCACCTTCTGCTTTGGGAATCAAGGTTTTATAGTATGCCAAGGTCATGCAGAGTTTTTTTAGTTCCAACAGTACTGGATCAATGTTAGGAATCCTGAATACTTTTTGGGTTCTGAGAGTTTGAGAGTCCTTATATTTATGTAAAAAGGATTCTTGTTTCTTCCTAGGGTAATGTGGGCTGAGAGTAGAGCATTCGACTATCTTTCTGCTTTTGGGACCCTTGCAGCATGCCCGCGAACTCGTGCGCTGGCCGGCAAAGCAGGGAGGCTACGCCACGAAAGTACCGCGCAAAGCAGGCCCCCAGGTACCCGCGAAGGGGATCCCGGAGGTCTATATGGGGGTTTCCTAAAATCAGGGATACCCTTTTGGGGGTCCCATAATAAGGATTATAACATATTGGGGGTCTATATTGGGGTCCCCCTATTTTGGGAAACTACTATATAATCAGAATGCGATGAGCGTGGCTTTGCAGGGTACGCTAAACCCTCAACCCTAAACCCCAAACCACGTGGTCCACGTGTGCAAATGACCTCGGCAGATGTTAGCAAATCATCTTCGCGTACGGGCTGCGTCCTTCTGGACACTTCCTTCCCCCATGGGGCTCTTGTAGCTACATATGAACTACTTGGGCCTGAATGTATTGTACTTATGGGAACCCAATTTAGGCCCTACGTCTATACCATCTACTTGTAACCTAAAAGCCAAAAACCCTAAATCCTAAATCCTATACTGTATACCTACATGGACTGTTTGAGTTCAAGGTGAACCGGAAGGGTGCAAGTACTCAACAATCGTATACTTGCACAAAACCTGTAATGTGATTACTATTACCCTAATCCGGAATACGTCATTATTGGGTGCGTGGACCCTCTGGGTTAGGGACAGCAATTAACCGAAAACCCCAAATCCTAAACCTAAACCCTAAAACCCCAAACACCTTAAACCTTAAACCCTGACTGCTTGAGTTCCAAAGGTTAAGTTCTACAAAAAACCCAAACACCTTAGACCTTAAACCCTGACTGCTTGAGTTCCAAAGGTTAAGTTCTACTAGCTGCCTGCTTCGCAGCACCTTCACCTCATTCTGCGTGGTGTGTCAAAGCCCAGGTATATTACGAACCACTCTATTACCCTAAGGGTCCATGTACCCAATATTTGGGTACTTGGGATTTGGGCTAATAGTAATTATAATACAGGTTTGGGGTAAGTATATGATTATTGGGTACTTGGACCCTTAGGGTTAGGGTTGAAGGTTTGGGGTTTCCTGTCCTAGGTTACACCACCATCTCGATCCAGGGGTCCATCCCTGCAAGATCCCCTACTGGACAATGCCTCCCTGAACTTCAGGTCCGTTCGACAGCTCCTTGTCCAAGTAGATCATGGTAGCCTGGAAGCCCTAAATCCTGATCCCTAAACCGCTGGGCTTGGGTGTTTAGATTCCAGAAGTGGGAAACCAATAGGCAGTCTAAACTCCTTGAAAGGGGTTATATAGGGCCTTATATACGGGAGTATCATAGGGGTTACTACGGCGGATACTAGGAGTTTAGACTATAGCTCATACGTATGGAGTGCGTCCACATACCTCACCTGAATAGAGTTTGGGGTTTAAGGCTTTCTTGTCCTTCTAAATTCAAGGTGACTTTCCCTGCTTTCCTCCATCCTGCTCCAAAAAAGTGTTGATGTCAAGACCTTACTTAGCATCATAGCACCAGTGATTCAAAGATAGGAAGCCGAGAGGGTCCAAGTACCCAAGAATTGGGTACTTGGGGTTTGGGCAATAGTAATTATAGTATATACACCTAAACCCCAAAACCCTAAACCCTAAACCGATTTTGGGTAAGTATATGATAATTAGGTTCTTGGACCCTAAGGCCTTAGCGAAAGGGGAGCGCAGGGGAAACCGTAGGCCCTGAAGGCCGAAGTTTAGGGGTTTAGGGTTCAGGGTTAAGGATTGAGGGTTAAGGATTTAGGGTTAAGGGTTTAGGGTTAAGGGTTTAGGGTTAAGGGTTTAGGGTTAAGGGTTTAGGGGTTTAGGGGGTTAGGGGGTTAGGGGGTTAGGGGGTTAGGGTTAAGGGTGCGCCTGAA
>CAJNIZ010012991.1:37347-56930 GCA_905231905.1 Symbiodinium pilosum
AAGCTGGAAGCATGTCGAGGCCTCGGAGTCTTTAGGATTTTAGGGGTTAGGGGGTTTAGGGTTTAGGGGGTTAGGGTTTAGGGTTTAGGGTTTAGGGGGTTAGGGGGTTAGGGGGTTAGGGTTAAGGGTGCGCCTGAATAATTCCAATATCCTTTCGAGGCCCTTTTAAGGAAGCCCCTACTATACTGAAAGAAACCTGGTACCATGATGTTGGCAGTCAATAGAAAATTCCAATTCTGCATATAACCCTCTATATCGGCTATGGATACAGATATAGATACAAAAAAGCTATACATAGACAAGACACACCCTAAACCCTAAACCCTAAACCTTGTCATGGAGGCTGTTTTGCATAGTTTGGGTCCTTACTAGAAATATCATTCCTAGGGTGTAGGATTAAGGGTTTTGAAGTGGAAAGGGTTGCGCAAGATTTCCCCCGTCCACTGCATTATGTGTATGTCTCCCCGGGCTCTAAGTCTATGAGCATCGACTGCTTTGCGGTCGAACGTTGAAAACCATGCCTACTTCAGAGATTTTCGTGTTTTACCCACGGCCTTTCTAAGCCCTAAATCTTTTCAGAGCTCCCTGAAAGCCAAACAAGTTCTTTCAAGCCTTCCCAATCACTGTTGCTGATCTCCCTCGGCATAATCATCATAGAGCCCTCAACTTGGCCAACATACTTAAACAAGTATAGTCCCCCTTGAGTAGAGAGAATATGGAGTCTCTGGGGATCTTATCATAATATACCCAAAGCCATATTCTATCTACTTAAGGGGGACTATATCCCTAAACTCTAAACTCAAAAATCCTAAATCTGAGCTTAGGTTTTAAGAGTACGAAAAAAGCAACCCAAACCTGAGCCTTATAAACCCAAAGCTCTTGACCAATATGCCTGGGTTCATGGTTTAGGGGTACCCCTAAACCCTTGAAACCCCTAAGAAGCAAACAGGGCCCAGCAGCAGTGACCACATCAAGCTGCATCTGCTGCTTCTTGGCCACAATGTACTTCTCAACCTAGGGGTTGTAGAGGGATAATGGATGATTGAAAACCAAATAGACAATCACATGGAAACTACTATGGGGTAATATTAGGGTACTTCTGGGATATTATATATGGGTCCCCAATAATGGAGAATCAAGTGGAAAAGAACATGGAACATGAAATGGAAACTGGCAGGTGTTTGGGGGTTCTAAATGCTTTAGGGTTTTGGATTTTAGGGTTTAGGGTGATACTTCTCAATTTAGGGGTTATAAAGGGATAGTGGGGACCACAATAAGGTTCACAAGGGTTATATGGGATTTATAAGGGTTATATAGAGGTTATGAAAGAAGAATGGAAAATGGAAGCTACTATTTAAGTTTTAAGGTCTTAGGGTTTTTAGGGTTTTAGGCTTATTGTTTTAGGGTTTAGGGTTGATAGGGTTATATAGGGGTGTAGGGGTGATATCGGGCTTCTACGGGATTATATAGGGGTTACATTGGGGTTGTATAGGGATCACGGAAAGGAAAAATGGAAACTATATATAGGATTTATATACGGTTTATATAGGGATAACGGGAATATATTGGGGTAAGGAATATATTGGGGTAATATAGGCATATAGGTTTATATGGGGTTATATTGGGGTTATATAGGGATAACGGAAAATTGAATCTACTATAATGGGTTATATAGGGGTATAGGGCTATGTAGAGGGTATATGGGGATTGTATAGGGGCGGGTTATATAGGTATAATGGAAAGAACATGGAAACTACTATAATGGGTTCTATGAGGGTTATAGGCTATAGGAAATATATTGGGGCTATTTAGAGATAATGGAAAAGAAAATGGAAAGTACATTTTGAGGGTCCTCAAAAGAAGGATTATAGTGTTTTGGGCGTCTATATTGGGGTTCCTTTATTTAGGGACCCCCCCCCTCCCTCCCCCCCCCCATGCACTTCTCAACCTAGGCAAGGTTTTGGGGTTTAGGGTTTGAGGGTTTAGGGTTTTAGGGTCTAGGGCGCAAGGGTTTAGGGTCTTTAGGGTTTGTGGGGCTTGAAAAAGGTTTGTGGCGTGGCAAGGGTGCGGGCGATTTGGGATAGTGTTTTGGGTTGCTGGAAAGCCAGCACGAACATCCTGGACTCATCATTACCTGGAGGAATGTAGAGGGATGTATTAAGAACAAGTTGGACTAAAGTCAACGATCATCAAATCTGGCTACAACCAGCCTTCTCCTGTTTGAACCCTAAACCAAACTGTTAACCCTAAACCCTAAACCTTAAAACCCTGAACCGTTAAGCCAAAACCCTACAAGTCAAACCTTGAAGCCTAAAATCCTTTGTCTAGCCAGAAACCTCGCAGGAAACCCTCATCCTAGGCTCTCGGATTCTTATCCCAAAAGGGGTTTGGGGGTTTAGGGTTTAGGGTCCAAATACCCGAACAATGGGAGCTTTAGGCCCCACATACTATGATCTGAACGGTATTTGGGACCCAAACTCAGAATAGTTGATCCTTATCTCAGATGACCCAACCCTATGTAGGGTCCAAGCACACATAATAATACGTGACTCCAGACAAAAATCACAATAACAAGAATAAGAAGAGTAATAATACTAGCGTCACTAAAACAATCGTGATAGTAACTCTCGGACTATCTCTGGCAAAAAACTATCCTAGTATGCTCTTTGGCCGGGCTGCTGCATCCGCTGTACCTTGGTCGAACCCAGCAAGCCCGCTCCCACGGGTTTAATGTAGCTATGCCACCTTGTGCCCTTCTTGTCCATTTTCGTTTTTGGGGGCTGCAGAAGACTATAGAAGCTATAGCCTAAACTCCTAGTATCCCCTTAATTACTCCCCTATATAATCCCCTATATAACCCCTCTCAGGAGCTTAGACTACGGCTCAATGAGGGATTTCTCGAAATGGAAATTCTTTCAGGAACCTTAGGGACAGAAGGGGATGATAAGGGGATCAGGGTTTAGGGTTTAGGGCTTAGGGTTTAGGGTTGTGGGTTCTCTAAGTGCATTTTAAAAGCTTGCATATAGGAGCTCTAGCAACTGACACACTAACTGCACAAGATCACGTATCAGTTCTACATGGTTAGGATGGAAAAAGGTGAGTCAAAAGTAGCATAGAGTAGGTGTACACAAAGGTCAGCTACGTCGGTTCTATGTCATCCTGGATGTTTTACAAGCCTACGGTAGTCCAATAATGTGAGGATTTCTGAAATTTCAAAGGTGATTTTTTGGGGGTTGAGGGTGGTCCTTGTAAGAAGGATTACAGAATTTGGCGAATGTATATTATGCTTCCCCTATGTTGGGAAACTACCATGTTGGGTTTGACAGGTACGTACTGCATGAACTTAACCTTGCTTTGCACCTAGGGTTAGGGGGTTTAGGGTTTAGGGTTTGGGGCTTTAGGGTTCCGGGCAACTTGACCCAACAAATTGACAAGCTTTGCTCGTGATCATGTGAGCTATAGTCAATAGTCTAAACTCCTTGTAGGGGTTATATATTGGAACATATAAGGGGCTACTATGGGGCTCATTAAGGAATACTAGGAGTTTAGACGACAGCTCTTGTCAGGATAGAGGATACGAGCCAGTCGCAGTTTGCACTCAGAGGGATTGGAATAACACTTGCGGAGAAGATGTATTCCTCTGAGTCCCTTGTGTAAGCAGTTGCTTCTCCCAAGCACTAAACACACCTGATCTCCTACCCTTCAATAGGGGGAAGCTCTTTAGTATCAGCGGGACATGGGAGCAACCCCTCATGTGAGTTCCCGATGAGCACCGACCTGCAGGAAAGTGACCATTGCGGGGAAGCGAGACGGGTGTTGATCTTCGCCATCCTATCGTCACAGGACTGACGTTTCTGCAGGCAGCGGAGCATCCACACCCCTAAGCCCTGTACTGAAAACGAGGAAGGCCACAAGGACTGTGAAAACGCCAAGTTGGGTCTCTAGTAGGTGGCAATGCTACTTTCGCGAGAATTCCTGTCCATTTGTGCCTCCAGCTTGCACTACACCAATGCTCGCCCCTGTTTCCGACGTTAGGTAGGAAGTTACAAGCAATCCGAACCAAGACCTATGACGCTTACAGGAGGGCCTTTGCTGCTTCTAACCGCTCAGGGTGGAGACCCACTGGCCTGTACGATTTCAGCGATCCGTGGTTACCAAGAAATTGTCAGGACACTGCAGTAAACAACCTTATTGATGGGACACCCTTACTTAACATGATACTCAGTTGGGCAGTTGTGGGGCAGCAGGACCCAACGAAGTCAAAGGGTACGCTGGAAAGTCAATTGGGGAAAGGTTGGACGTCTGCAACTAACAACATCATCGTTGTCCCATAACTACGGGTAATGATGATAAACGTGGGAATCATGGTAGTAGTGGTGCTGGTGCCGGTGCCAGTGCTGGTCCTAGTGGTGGTCCTGGCGGCGGTGGCGTTGGCAGTCCTACTCTTCCTCTTCTTATTATTCTTCTCATTCTTCTCTCCTCCCTCTTTTCCTTGTGGTGGTGCACTCCTGCACTAGGCATGCTACATTCCACTGCTTCTGCTACGAATGCGACAACTACTGCCACTGCCATTGCTACGACCACTGATCTGCTGATGCTACCACCTCTAGTCGGGATGATCATGCTGACAGCGCTGCTGCCATTGCCAGGCCTTTGCTACTTCTACAGCACTTCTCCTTCCACTTTGGCGAATCACGTCCATCTCTGGATAACCCTAAATCCTAATCCCTAAACCCAGTTCACTTTGGCTCCCTAGACCCTAAACCCTAAACCCTTAATCACTTCCTTCTCTAGATGTTCTGTACTTTTCGTTGGAGGCATCACTGCGTCCTACACAACCCTGGCACCTCCGCGGTCGACAAAGTCCTGTATGGTCGCAGCTGTAGGGACGTCCTTGTCACAGAAGACTTTCCCTAAGGGTCCAAGTACCGAATACTTACCCCAAACCTGTACTATAACTACTATGACCCAAATCCCAAGTACCCAATTATTGGGTACATGGACCCTTAGAGCTTATAGCACGTGATTAGAATGGGGCAGGCATGAGAATTCTCCCTACCTGCGCCTTCTGTGGTCGTTTCGTCTTTTGGATCGCCAAACCTACGAAACCCTGAATTCAGAAACTCAACCCCTAACCCAGAATTCTTATATGAGCTGTAGTCAAAACTCCTAGTATCCCCCTTAATTTCCCCTAAAGTAGTTACTTATATAATCCCCTATATAATCCCCCTTAAGGAGTTTAGACTGTAGCTCATATAGGGATTATCAGGGTTATATAGTGGTTATATCGGGATAATGGAAAAGAAAATGGAAACTACTATATTATCATAGGTTTTCGGTGAGCGAGCGGAATCTTGGGAGATCAATTCTTGGCATTGCCCTAGACTTCGAAGATCTCTACTGTAATCCCCCCAGACCTATGGCACAAATTGTATTTTGAATTACTCCTTAGGGCTATACTACATTTTTTTTGGAAACAAAACGAACAAAAGTAAACTTCTCTAAGCCCGGGATTTCAGGGAACTTGAGGTGGACAGCCAGGGGGTCATATGCTGAGGCGTGGTGGTCGTCCTCACTGAAGAATATCTGCTCTGCTCTGCCAAAAACAGGTAGGGGTATCGCGAAGCACACGTTTGTTCTGCAATAGCGGCTGTACGTGACTATAGGATATTGCCTGGTCATTGTTTGGGATCTTGGCACCAAGCTTTTCAATCCCTGAAAGTATCCAAAAAGAGCCACTGTCCCTCACCTTAAATGCTCAAGCACTGAATAGGTTACGCACTTACCTAAAACCTACTGCAAACCCCTAAAGTCCCAAAGTGCCCTAAACCCTATATTAGTTTCCATGTTTTCTTCCGTTATCCCTTTGGACCCCGTAGTCTACACCCGTTTGCCTCGCTAGTGAGCGATCGCCGCAGATCTCCAGGCAAGATGCCTTCAGAAAAGCTGCTACCTAAACCCCAAAAGTATGTAAAATAATAGCCCTAAGCCCAAAATAATAGCCATAAAGTCCATTATTTTACATACTTTTGGGGCCCAGGTAGGCAAGGCATCAGCTTGGCGCTCGCTTCTAGTGAAAAAAGGGTTACAGGGTATATGTTGGGCTATATAAGGATTATAGGGTACATATTGGGGCTATAGAAGTATTGTAGGGTATATATTGGGGTTATATAGGATTATAGGCGCCCTGCCACCGTGTCAACACTACACAATTACAAGAAAGCAGGAACCGCAAATCAGGTGAGTCATGCTTTGCTCCAACGCGAGGTCGTGACTGTGGTGTTTGGGTTTCGGGGACTGATCGCCGAAAAATGGCATTGCCCAAAAGGTCCTAAGTAGCCATAGAGGGGATACTGACGAACCAAATCCTTAGTACAAAGACCCTATTTTATACCACATAGGTACTTAGGATCCTTTGCATCACTTCTGCAGGGATGCTATGTCTGCGCATATTGTCTCTTCTGACAAGAGATGATGGAGTTGTTACAGTGATTCGACCTTTCGCAGTCCTTGTTCTGCCCCAGGTAAATACATTACGAAACACCCGTGTTATCTGTGTATATATATATATACATATGTATATATGGCAGCAGAATTTGGCCCTGATTTTGAGAAAGGTCCATATGGGGATGCGCAAGAAAGGTGACATCGCATCCTGCAAGGTAATCTCCACATATTCTGCCTCTAGCACTAGGTGAGTAATTTCTAAACCTTGCGTAGCGTTATCTATAGCGCTATCAAAGACTATAGGTTGGGTACTGCCCCACCCTGTAACAGTCTATATTAGGGGCCATATTAAAGGCTATCTATCTATCTATATATATATATATACCTATATGGTAGTTTCCCAAAACAGGCGGACCCCAATATACACCCTAATAGACATACCATAATCCGTATAATCGGGATCCCCAAAGAGGTACCCCTAAGCTTGGGAATCCCCATGTTACTATAAATTAGAAGTACTATCCAAGTGATAATGAGTGGGGCCAGTAGGATATTTCCCGTTTATATCTTGGTTTTTCTACCTAGTTAAGCTTTAAGGTTTAGGGTTAAAGCACCTGCAAGCACCATCAAAAAGAGCGACTGCCATCAAAAAGAACCATTGTAGCTTACCCTCGAGGTTCAAAGCACTCAAAAGAGCACCTGCCTGCCTAGAACCTACTGAACACATACTACCCAAAATGCCCAGTACCTGATTGTTGAATGCTGGGATAGACATCCCTCCAAAGGGTCCAGGCATTCATATAATCTGTACTCACGGCCCAAAGGGATTCCTGTAACATAGAGGACACGCCGGTGGCGGATGTGGAGCTTCCACGACGGGCGTAAGTTGAGCCAATACGATGGCCGTTTCGCACAAGCCATGCTACATAGAGCAGGGGGCGCATGCTCTGAAGTTGTAACAAGATGGGGGGAATGCAGCCCAAAAATCGGACACTATTGAAAAGGGTTTCACGTGTAGGGTTTAGGGATGATCAGATATTCTCACATGATATGTATACTTGGAGTGTTATGGGATTCATAGCCCTGGTTATGAGTAGGTCCCCAATCCCATGAACCTCCACATAATTAGCGTCCTAACTTGGGGGGTTGGGTTGGGTTTCCCAAAACTCTCGAGGAAAAAAAACCCTGAACCCTAGGGTTCTTATAGGGTTTAGGGTTTTGGATCCCAGGGTTTACGGTTTAGGGTTTAGCCCTCCCCTTTGTTGTCCTCAGGTCTCCCGAAGAGCACCAGAAATCCACATCCAATTTGCGAAGAAGAAGACGACCCTGTAGTATACCGTAAAAGCCCCCTGGCTTGCAGCCCAACGCGTCTTTTTATGACCCTACATCTTTCCTACAGAGTCCCTAGATTACCCCCAAAATCCCTTACAGCAAACTTTGAACATGTCGGAATCTCGGGCTCTGACGAGATCATCGGGATACTTGTGGAGGGGGGGGGTCCACATCAACGATAACCCATCCAGATAATGTTACCCTAGACCCTACGCCCCAAACTGGCGACAATTTCAAGTAACCCCCAAGTTGCCAGTTTAGAGTAACAGTGGGATCTTATAAGAATCTGTGAAATATCATGCAACTATAAGGTCCTAATTTTATGGCATTGGGACAAACCCTAAACCCTAAACCCTGAACCCTAAAACCCTAAGCCCTAAAACCCTCAACCCTAAACCCTAAAACCATAAAGCCCTAAAACCCTAAACCCTTGGGAAGACTGCTGGCCTCGGAGTTGTAAACTATCCCCAGCAGCGCCCTGCATCGAACATTATCTGAGTAGTGTTTCTTTGGTGGTTAAACCGAGTGACATTATATTCCCCATATAAAATACTGTACCCCAAAAGGAGGATGGAATCTTACTATATATTGGGTACCATAGTAGCCCCAGATAAAATACTACTCATCTAGCTTGAGCCTAGTTCAGGGTTTAAGGGCGTATAAGAGTTCAGGGGCTAGGGTAGTTATTAGGATCTATTATACCTGGGCCCCAAAAATATGAAAAATTATCTACTTCGAACATCCCCACCCTTAACTCTTCGTCGTTCCAGGGCAACATCAACTACTTCCAGCGACAATGTGGAGCATGTATCAGCAGTGAGACTCGCTCTCAATGTTGATACTCTGCGATTGGGCACAATTGGGATACTCTGTGGTCGGGCACTGCAGGGATACTTTAAGGGTTGGGCACTGCAGGGATACTCTGCAGTGGGGCACTGCAGGGATACTCTGCGGTTGAGCACTGCAGGGATACTCTGCGCTTGCGGTTGGGCACTGCAGGGATACTTGGTGGTTGGGCACTGCAGGGATACTTTGCGGTTGGGCACATCCGTTAAGCGTGGCAAGGATACTCATTGGTTGGGCACTGCAGGGATACTTGGTGGTTGGGCGCTGCAGGGATACTTAATGTTTGGGCACTGCCGGGATACTTGGTGGTTGGTCACTAAAGTCAGCTTCCAGTCAGGCGAGGACAACATCTACTTTAAAATCCAACAACCCCACTGCAAGGGTGGGGAAAAATTGGCCTTCGAGCTGGCCCAAGAAAAGCTTGAGCAGCTTTTAGCAGGACAGCCCTAGCCCAAAAGCCTGAGGGTTTAGGGTTTAGACAACAAGCCCACTGGCACTGCAGCAGTCGCTTAGAGGCGCCTTACCCAAAAATCTGCGCTTTAGGGCCAAGTATAATCATCTGAATGGTTCTTGTGTCTAAAACCCTTGATATCATAACAGCAGGGCTAGAACACATGTATATCATACAGCCCCCTATTTATAAGCCCTGTAAGGGCCCTGTATACCCCAGGGGATAACACATGTATATAATATAGCCCTAAAGCCTAAACCTTATATAACCCCTTTGAGGGCCCTGTATACCCAGGGCCCTACTTCCTGGAGCCAGCTGCTGCGGAAGGGACTTCAAGCACCATGTTAAGGGCCAAGGGATAGACCCCAGCCTGAAGATTGAACCCTTTACGTCCAAGGTGTCTGGAGCATCGGATTTGGGTTTTAGAGCTTATGGTTTAGAGCTTAGGGTTTAGAATTCAGGGTTTAGGGTTAGCTTGTGAGGCAAGGGCTGTAGCATGAGTAGCGCTGATGCCATCACTACGAACATAACGCTTGTGCACACAATAAGATTACCAAAGTAGCATCAACCATCACGACTAGTCTTCCTTCTTCTAGCCTGTAGGTTCATTATTGTAGCATTGTAGCATGTTTTCAAACTGGCACTCAGCCTCCGTGGCTAATCAATGCCCAGGGTTTTGACAAGCGGCGCCTTTTGCCGCTGCCGGTGTGAGGCTTCAGGGCCCCTGGCCTTGCGAGGAGCTAGATTAAAGCAGAGAGTCTAGTAGGTTCCATTTTCTTTTCCATTATCCCAGTATAACCCCCATATTACCCTAGAGAGTCCAGTAGTTTCCATTTTCTTTTCCATTATCCCAATATATGATCCCATATTACCCTAGAGAGTCTAGTAGTATCCATTCCCTTTTCCATTATCCCAATATAACCCCCATATTACCGTATATTACCCCTGGCCTGGTTATGTCTGGGTTCCCTGAAAGCTATTCACAGACAGGGGATGCAGGGGGTTTTGGCGCTTCAGGATCTTGAGGAAACAAGTGCTAGCTTTGGAGCACAGCGTGAAGCCACTGAGAGCTTTATGGCCAGGAATCCCAACAAGAGTCCTGCACTAGGAGAACATCTTCCTACAGCAGAGGCTGCCAGGTGCAAGGTTACAAACTTGTTTGAACTTTGAAGTTTGAGCTAGATTAAAGCAGAGAGTCTAGTAGTTTCCATTCTCATTTCCCTTATCCCAATATATAACCCGATATTACCGTATATTACCCCCGGTTATGTCTGGGTCCCCCATTTGTGCCGGTCAGCAAGGACTCTGGGACCAGACTGCCGGCTCGTCAGCAGTTCACGGCTTCGCGTTCGGGGAGGAATTGCTTGGCTGGCGACTGCCCCACTTCGCCAAGTAACAGAGGCTTCCGGATGTTGTGGCGGGTTGTGAGGATCTGATTTGAAGGAATTTGGGCCCAAAGTCCTATAATATGAGGTGCTCAGGCATTTTTGAGCCTTAGGGCACCAAACCCCAATCCCTCAAGCCCGGACTCGCTACGTGAACCTGACACAATCCAGACCTGTCTAGAGGAGAATAGAAGATCATCAAAAACAAATGTCAATGCTGCTTGCAATCAGCACCATATACAACCAAGCTCATATCATACTGCACTGACGCGGTGGCTCACGTGCATTGGTGTGGGATTGTTCGTCTAGAGCAGCCTCTCGCTCATCTTAATGCACAAGTTTCTCAGAAATCTCACGACATAATCTCTTCTGGATCCAAGTACTTGAGTACCACGTGAATCCAGGACCGAAATTGGAGTTTCATATTTGAAGCCTCTTTCCACAGCATCTTGGGAAGTATAGAAGTCCCACGGAAATCTCGGAAACTGCCAACGCTGGCAGGAGCGTCTAATGCGGGACCCTCATAGCCTGCGAGAACAGAGCCCGATGCGCCTTCATCTACGAAGATTAAGGTGTGTAAGGTACTTGTGATTTCCCAACACAGTGGGACCTCAATACAGACCCCCAACATGCTATAGTCCTTCTTACGGGGACCCCAAAAAAGGTGCCTGTAATTTTGGGAAACCCTCAGATAGGGCTGTCCATGAAGTTCCGAGGACCAGACCTTCAGGCGTTCTGCAATTGCTTCAAGCGACAAAGTCTCCTGAGCCAGTGTCCAAATACCCTACCCGAAACCAACCTGGAACCAACAACAAATGCCGTGAGGACAGCTGTACTGTTGCAAAAGGGCTACAACGTAGAAGCCTAACTCATGACCAATATCATGGTCCTAGTTTCCTTGCTTGCATTATGGGGTATACACATATGATGTTGGTGACTATTGACGCCCCTGCAGTACTGGGTTCAATGTTAGCTTTTCGAGGCGAGGGCTGAATGTGATGAGTTTGGGTTGGGGTTTTATGTGCGTGGATGTCGGTTCTGCTGAAAAACTACAAGCATTAACAGAAAAACCTTCCATGTACAGGAGATGTACTAAACGTACTTTTTCCAGAAAAGCAAGCTCTACTCCGCACGTATGCCGTCAATTGAAACTTTATTTCTTGTTGACCTCGCTCACTCCTCACTCCTGCACTGCATATTAAGCTGAGTTTTAACGCGAATGACCTCCATGCAGGCCCGCATCGCTAATTCCTGTCCTACTTGCACATAGCAGTTATGTTCAAATAAGAGCCACAATTGGGCACGACTCGACACCTGGCAAGGTAGTAAATGCAGTTCCCACTGACCTCATCACACATCCCCGACAGCAGCCGAGCGTCCTCACTGGGGAGCTCCACATGGATTCCCAGACTCTTCCTGAGTTTTCTTGATGTTTCAAGTGCTGATATGCCATGCATGGCAAGTTATCACAAAACGAATACGAACATGCATATCGAGCATGATGCCATGATGCCACAACCCAGGCCTAAAAAAAATGAAAAATCTGAACCCCAAGTAGTACCTCAAATTCGCCACCCAATAGCATCCAACAACGAGGTACTAGATGGTTCGCAGTCAAACATGTTTTCCTTGCTTGAACTTACTGGTTAGCAGGAAACAGAGGAACGGATTCGGATGGCGTATAACCCCCCAGCAAAATGGCAGTCTCCATCTCCTTTGCTATTGCTTCATTCCCTACTATACCAACTAATATGAAAAAAAAAAGAGGTAGTCTTCCTTCAAGGGCGCCTCAAAAGTGGGCAGAAACTTAAGAGCTAGTGCCGCCACCCCTAGGAAAGGGACCTCGTACCTTTCGTAAATATCCATGCAATAGTTTCCAAGTCTGAATTCTAGCCAACCTGGGATATGTTGTGCATCAGACATCATTTGGGTCAGGTCGGAAGTGCTGATTCAAATTTGCCCATAACAGCCTCTCATCTAAGACTTACTTGAAGCTGCCCTTGTTCCAGTAGGTTCCCCAGTAACCCAGTAATAATAAGGGTACCCTCTTTCCTTAATCTTCAGCTTCAATAAGGAGACCCCAAATAAACAGGGAAAAAGGGTACTACTGGGTTACCTAGTCCATCCCGTTAACCTGAAAGTGCAATCAAGTGTTCGGGACCGCATGTGGGTCATCCAAATCTTGCCGCATGGCGGTGTCGCAGATGGTGCCGCGAACTACCACGGAGACCCCTGCAGCAACTGAGATCCTACGGTTTACCGTTTCCTCCTGGAGCATCCAAGGACCTACACAATAGATTTTCGGCCCCGGAGGTGCCCATACAGGAACTGTTCTGTTTTGGTACTGGATTCCAGAGTCCCCTAATATGTTGCAAAGCCGTGCGTCTATATTGACTCGTTCAGGAGTGGCCCCCAACGAATGAAGAGGTGACGCGATGTAGACCATTTTGGGCGAAGTCATTTACAACGCGCCCAAAACCCTGCAGACAATCCCTAATCCACAAACCCTCACGCAGGGAACAATGAGCCATGGTGAATGAAAAGTCGTCATGTATACTCTAGTCTATCCTCCTAGTATCCCCTTAATAATCCCCACGATGGTCCCCTATGTAATTAACCCCCCCTGTGTCACCCCTGTAAAGGAGTTTAGACCATAGCTCATGTGCCACTGTCAGCCTTCTAGCACCATGACACTGAGTTGAGGCTCACCGCAACTACTACATGGGAGGTTTGGCTAAAGCGTTCTAGGTATAGTTTACCCTCCAACCTCAGTGTTTGGGTCCTTGGAAACATAGAGAATTCTGTTGACATTGATCTTAGCAGACTATAGTACCATGATTCCCGAGGCAGTAGGTACTTAAAGGTCATGTAACAGTTCCAGTATCAACCCTATCGACCCTCATACAACTCCGGCTGCCATTTCATCATCCTTTTCTTTTCATTGGATTCTCGATATTGGTCGCCCTAAATATTCCCTACATAATGCCTGTATGAATGAACCCTATACGTAGCATCCGATTCTTCAGCAGTCGGGGCTCTCAGCGTCGCGATCATCTCACGCGTCACGCTCCAAGGGGCGTCCAGCAGGACATCATCGACGTGTCGGCAGCCAAGGACCTCTTGAGCCAAAAGGGTCCAGTGTGATATCGGGTTTAGAGTTGAGGGTAATTAAAAAACGTATGCTTACTGCCTAAAACGCCTACAGGGTTCCCTTAGGGCCTACTTGGACGCCCACGTGTATACAATGTAGCTACCTGACCCCATTGCGGTAGGAAGATTGTATGAGATACATCGAGGGATTGTGGGACTTAAGCTGGGGATTTTGAGGTAGAGGATTTGGGATCTAAGGGCTCACCTTGCTTGGGGACAGGCTATGAAGGATCTCAAGACGGCTCCTACTTTCCTGCTAGGAGTTAAGGGAGCCATGCTGGTTTTCTGCAAGTTGCACATGTCACCTTTCACTATGATCCCTGAACATCTCCGCAGGCAAGGCCTAATCCCGGTCACCTACCACGTTAGTGCAGGAGGCGTCTATGCTGAAAAGGTTTAGGGCTTAGGGCTCAAACCCACCAGAGCCTGAGAGCCCCACGCTGAGAACGCGCTCCTGCATGTTCATGATGGGAAAGTTGGAGCCGCGGTGATGGTTCACCACCTTGAAAGACCCCACCAAGAACTTTAAGGATGATAGTTATCCCTACATACCCTTAGTTTAGGGGTGAAGCTAAGGGGTAGCATAGAGTGGGGTAGTAGGGGAACCCATGAGGGGGCTCCTGTAGGCACAGAGTTTGGGCTTGGCACCATGCAAGGGCGAAGGCCCCCAAGATAACCCATAAGCCCCCAAGATGAGCCCAAGGGGTCCAAGATGGGGTCAAGATGGGCCTTCGATAGGCCCCCAAGATGAGCCCATAGGCCTCCAAAATGAACCCAAGATGAGCCCAAGATGGGTCCAAGATGGGGTCAACATGGTCAAGATGGGCCCACCATCATAGCAGAAGCAGAAATGTAGGGGCATTGCACATGTCTTTGCACATCATCATGACAGTAGTGCGTGCAACCAGATCATCGAAAGTCGAGCTAAGTCCCTAAGGGTCCAAGTACCTAATAATCATATACTTACCCAAAAGCTGTACTAGAATTCCTATTACCCAAAGCCCAAGTACCTAATTATTGGGTACTTGGACCCTCTGGGAGTTATACACTAGCCTAGCCCTTGAACACTAGACTGCGGTCACCAAACTCAACGACGTTGTTTCTGGGGCCTTAAAAATGTGGCTGCAAGGTTTAAGCCGTCAGGGTTCTTCGACTAGGCGCTTGTTGTTCAAGTATTATTACGAATATCTTTACAACTACTATTACTGGTACTATTACTATTACTGTAAATATTAGTACTACTAGTACTATTACTATCGTTTTCATTTTCTATTACTGTCATTGTTGCAATCACTGTTATTCCTAGTATTACTGTCACATCAGAATTTTGCGATAGCTGGCTGAGGAATCTGCATGTGTAGCATCTCAGAGGGTGCCTGCGCTCTGTGGCAGGGCAGACCCCTTGCAGAAGCCTAATGGCTGCGAATCAGGGAAACGTTCACATGTCAAGTGGTTGAGGGATATAGTCCCCCTTAAGTAGATAGACTATGGCTTTGGGTACCGATATTCTATCTACTTAAGGGTGACTATAGTTAGAGCATGGAAAGGGGTGCTGGAATTACCTTGCCCACGCAAAAGCCATGCCCAAAGGCTGGAAATATCTGTATAACATATCCTGTGGGCTTTCAGGGACTCCTAAACAACTTCGAATGGGACCTGACTATGTGCTACTTAGCTACTACCGGATGTCTCTAGCTCTAAGCTCCATAGGCTTGAAACCCTGTAGATTTGGGCGGCAAAGGCAGCGTAGTCCTAATCCTTAGCATGGCATACCTTCTGGGAGCTTCAGGCGGGACGCCGAATGGGGGCCGCTTCGTAGGGCTATATTAGGAATATGAAAACTATATAGGGGTTAACAAAGGCACTGGGATTAGGAGTCGCTCTAGGGGTGCCTCCTGAGGGCCCTTGACAAGTTTAATTCGATAGAACTCGACGTGCTTCAGATAGTTGCACGCATAAAAACCTGCCCCTCCCACCAATTTGTCAGGGTCCGTTAGGTTCCTCTGACCCTGATAGACCCTGAAGCCCCAAGAGCGTGGTTCGCATTTATACGTAAATAAATGAATAGAAAACGAAGAAGAATAGCTTGTTATACATACACATCCTCAGCAGGAGTTCCTGCCCAGGGCTTCGCCCAAACATGCTTCTAGGTCTCTGCATAAGTGCAACCTTCTTGACTGCAGAACTTTGAACAATTACCTATATCCTGTTGAGGTCTACTTGAGATACAGTCCCCCCTAAGTAGATAGAATATGGCATTGGGTGCGTTATACTAAGATCCCAATATACCCCATATTCTATCTACTTAGGGGGGGAACTATACCCTAAATCCTAAGCCCAAAACCCTAAACCCTATGTTATAAAAATCCCCTATATAGCCCCCCTTAGAGGAATTTAGCGTTTAGACCCAATGACATAATTATGCAGGGAATCTGGGAACCATCTTGGTTATCATCCTTCTGAGCTCCGAATAAACCCAGCTTTCGTTTAGGGTTTGGGGTTTAGGGTTTAGGGTTCCATTCCATCCTCCGTCTCCATCTGATTCTCCATGATTTCCTCAAATCCTATAGGAACCCCTACAATTCTGATAGAAGAACCCCTTTAGAGGGACTATATTCCCCCAAACCGCATAGATCCCTCTATATCCCTATTTATAACCCTTGAAAGGGACCTTCTGCAGAGTTCTGTCACCTTGAACCCTAAACCCTGAGCCCTAAACACTGAACCCTAAACCCTAAGCCCTAAACCCTACGCCCTAAACGCTACACCCTTAACCCTAAGCCCTAAACCCTAAGCCCTAAACCCTAAACGCTAAACCCTAAACCCCAAACCTGTCAAGCGGCCTCGTCTGAATGGACACCCACCACCAGCAAGTCTCCGAGGGCACGCGCCCTCTGCAGCAAGGAGATATGGCCCGCGTGGAACCTCAGGGTCCCTTCAAAAGGTTTTATATGGTTTGTAGAGGGGATTGGTTTAGGGTTTTGGGTTCAGGGCTTAGGGTCTTATAAAGGGGATTGGTCTTGGGTTCTGGGTTCAAGGCTTAGGGTCTTGTAAAGGGGATTGGCTTTGGGTTTTGTATAGGGGATTGGTTTTGGGGGGAAGTATTTGATTAGTGAATTCTTGGACCCTTTCATCTAGCTACACCCTAAACCCTAAGCCCTAAACCCTTAATATGGGTTTCCTACAAACCCTCGACCACCTTAAGACTCCCTGGCCCTAATTATCCCCACACGAACTGGGAACCTATGGAGGAGGGTACTTGAAGGTTCATGGGACTGTAGGGTTTAGGGTTTAGGGTAATAACTACTGAACCCCACTAGTAGTTGGGGTAACCTCTACAAGGCCATTAAGGGGGACTATAGGTGGAATAACAAGCCCTGCGGTTACAAGTAGTTACTAAGCCACATGAACCTTCAAGTAGGGCTTACCCTAAAAACCCTGATCCCTGTATCCCTTTTCAGAAAGTCTCCATACTGCTTCAAGTAGTACGCGGGGGAGAAGGGAATGCATGCATGGGTTGTTAAGGCTTCAGTCTTGTCTTGAGACGTCCAGGGTTGAGAGTTAGGTTTTAGAGTTCAAGTTTACAGTTCGGACTTCGGGTTTAGGTTTTAGAGTTTAGGCTTCAGGGTTTAGGGTCCGAGTCATGTTCATTGACTGGTATGTGAAGAAATTTGGGCCGAGCCACATATCCCAGGCACCGTCCACATACACAACCTCCGGGGAGAAGTGTCACACACTTAGACCCACACTCTTGTTTTTTTTTTTTTTTTTGTGTGTGTGTGTGTGTTTTTTTGTTCTTTCCTTTGTTGAAAAAAAAGTCCTTGGGGTTATACTACAGCAACATTCGAACATTCCTAAGGGTATAGGAGCGAAAGGCAGCCCTACACTACAAGCTTCAACCTACGCGGACACGGCGGATTTGAGACTGAGCCTTTCGCCTCTGCAAACACAAAATCTCCACGGATAATAAACTTCCTCACATGAGCCATAGTCTAAACTCCTAATATCCCCCTCAATAACCCCTAGTTATAATAGTCCCCTATATAATCCCTTATAACCACCCTTTAACGAGTTTAGACCCTAAACCCTAAACCTATACAATCCCTGATATTGACCCCCTTTTGAAGGAGTTTAGACTACACTCACACATCTCGGGACAACGGGAAAGATCCTGCTTCCTTCGTTGTATCCCAAAACCCCCAGAGCCTTTGCAGGTGGGGTCTTCAAAGAAGGCAGGCAGTATGAGGCTTTAAGTTTAGGGCTTAGGGTTCAGGGTCGAGGGTTTAGGGTTCAGGGTTCAAGGGTGGTCTTCAAAGAAGGCAGTATGAACTCCCAAGACCCCGCCACCTGACGCTGTCCCGTGCGCACACACATGCTTGTAGTTGCTATTGATGGAGACTGTCTTTGTTGTGATGGAGGGCCACGGTGTAACCTACATCCTACTACAATCCATCAATTGGAGGGCACCCAGTCGACAGCCACGTTTCCGAGCGAAGGAAACCACTCGATAAAACAGGGCCTCAAACAAGGAGCGCGGTTCAAGGCCCCAAACACATAAGGCAGAATGACTCTGGCTAGCCCTTTTGTAGGGTACATTACCAGAAAAACTCAGACCCCTTGGAGAAGGACACTCAGAAGGTATTGCGAAAGGAACCTAAAAGGTTACTGAAATGGTCTGTCCTATCTGGGGATGCCTTCACTCTAAACCCAAACCCCAAAACCTAAACCCTTTGTGGTGCCTGAAGCAGTGCCCTGTGATCCTTGCGTCATCTCGGGGCCACCGACCCGGAACTGCTATGGGACTTTCTGAAAAGGGATACAGGGTTTAAGGTTTAGGGTTCAGAGGGCTTACAGCTGAAAGCCCTACTTCAAGGTTCATGGGATTTAGCAACTACTTTGAACAGGGCTTCTAACCGCACTTATAATCCCCCTAACTGGACTTGTGTATGTTACCCCAATTATAAGAGTTATAAGTAGCTACCGAGTCCCATGCTTCAAGTACCCTTGGGGACCCCAAGAGGCATACATTGATCATACGCGAATGTGGGCTCTTTCTTTGTTTTGTATTCGGGATAGTTTGAAGAATACTTCTTTTTGGGACTCGCTAAGCTAACAAGTCCGCCCAGAGAACCCCTCGGATAAAAACATCGGGTCAAAGCCTCGCACATTCTCACAGCATCCTTCAAATGGGCATGTGCCAGAGTACAGTTTTGAGCCATGCCCCTCCTCATTTTTGGATCCCTACACCTTACACCACCACAACGGAGCATCATCTCATCTCATAGTACCCAAATCGACAAAGAAAGCCTAAGACCCGGCGCCCCTGATCTCTATAATAAAGGCATTTTGGTAAACCCGGCCCCCCAGTCTTAGGCCCTGATTACATGAAAGGACATAAAGGGTTGTAATTTTTGGGCATTTTGGGTGATACCAGAATCCGCTTATTACCTTCATACCTTCAAGCCAAGGGAGCCTTACCAGGCTTGAAATGCCCCGGCAGCGCGCCAGAAAATGCCCGCAAGAGTTGTGAAGTCACCAGAAAGTTGGATTGTTGCGACCTGAGAAGTAGGCTCAGAATTGCCTAAGTCCTAGAATCTCCAGAAATAAGGGACCTAATGCAGACCACGGTATACTACAACCGCTACGATGAGGATTCCAAAAAAGGGCGCTGGTTTTTGGAAGCTCCCAGCTGGGGTTGGGGGTAGGGCAGCGCTTGAGAGTGGAGAAGTTTGGAGGGCCAAACCCTAAGCCCGCATTGGGGCTTGGGTTGGCAGAGACAGGAAGGGTCCGGATACATAGGCAAATACCGGAGCTTTAGGTACCAAAGTCCACAGATTATATAGCATCTGGGACCTCAACTGCTTAAGTACTTGGAGCCTTCATGAGACTGTTGCGATCAGATATTGATTCCCGTAACCTCTAGACCCTAACCAAGCGCCCAGGCACCCTCCCTAAACCTTGGGTACTGCCCC
>CAJNIZ010012991.1:57162-71673 GCA_905231905.1 Symbiodinium pilosum
GTCCTTAAGTCCCTATATAGATTTATACAATCTATAACCCAAGGACCTACTATACGGGTACCTGGGCTTCTAGGGTTACCCTAAGGAATGCAGGAATAGGGTTTAGGTTTTTTGGTGGTCCTGGGCTAACCCTAAGAGATATCGGGATCATAGCGGCTTATGTCGGGATATATAGGGATATAGAATATATAGGGGGGATATGTAGGGTTTAGAGCCATCCTCAAGTACTTGGCTTTTTTAAAGGATTGGTGGGATTACTTCGCACTTGAAACTCCTTGTCTTTCATCTTCAGAGAGCTCTCTACAGCATCTGCTTCCCCAGGGGTCCAAGTGCCCAAATGATGGGGGCTTAGGTACCAAAAGCAATTCAGATTGTAGTATTTAGGAGCTCAAAATCCCATCGTTTTGGTACTTGGCCCCTGAGTGCTTGTATTAATTCGTGCAGTGTTGCTATCACCGATAGGGGAGATAGCTACACCCCGCACGTGACGGACTGCACAAATACTTCAAACATGCATTCTTAGGTGGGGTGGGGTTCCATACTAAGCCTCATTTAAACCAAACGTAGAACCTCTTTGGGGACCCTAAACCTTAAACCCTCAACCCTAAACCTTAAACCCTCAACCCTAAACCTTAAACCCTCAACCCTAAACCTTAAACCCCAGACCCTAAACCCGTTTTTAGGGAAAGACTACTCACCCGCCTGCGTCTGCATCAGCAGGCGGCCAACAATGTCGGTGGTAGAGATACCCTCCTTAAAGTTTGGGCGTTTAGGGCTTAGAGTTTAGGGTATTTAGGGTTTAGGGTTTAGGGTTTAGGGTTTAGGGTTTAGGGCTCAGAGCTTCAGGTTTATTGTTCCCTTTAAGTAGATATGGAAATTGTCGATATTCGGGCCAATATTGTATAAGATTCCCCGCGCACCCCATAGTCTATCTACTCAAGAGGGACTGTAGGGTTTGGGGTTCAAGTTGCTGTGGATGCAGGGCTTGCGGCTAATGGCTTGCAGGGAGCATGCCATGACTCCTTCAAACCTATTTACTACAAGCAGGTGTGTTGGATGTACTTTTGAGGCTAAAGTGATGTACCCGCCCAAATACAAACCCCAAACCCTAAACCCTGTTGCTGAAAAGCTCCAAGCTCCTGTCTTGAAGAAGCCTTGGAAGTAAGATTGCCTGAAATGCCTCTATATGGCTTACATGCCTTTATATGGCTTATAGGGTCTAAAACCATATGAAGGTTTTATATGGCCTTGTGGAACTAGGCCAGGACTTCCATGGCGGCAATGTTCATGGATGCATCCCAAAATTTGGCACAGAAGTCGAGAAGATGGGAAGATAGAATAATTAATTGACATCGGAAGCCCTTCGTCATCCGGATCCCTCGACTTATCCCTCTGCCCGGATCCCCCGACCCCATTTTCTGCGACCAACAAATATATATCAGGACCCCCAACTACCCTCTATGTACCTACTATATGTGGGTAATTCTTTGGGCTCTATATAGAGGGTACGTGGAAGGGTCCAGGTAAGCCCTCACCATCAAAATGACATCTTCCAAGTCTCTGTGCGGGGGATGGTGCAAAAGCGGCCCGCTTTTCTGGCCGACTCATACCTAGCATGTGAGACATTGGGCCGTGGCGAGGGCAAGGGGCCCTTCAGGAAGGGGACCATGACTTATTGCCGGCATAGAAAGGGTGCGCCCGAATGTTGGATGGTTTGTCGGGTGCCTTCCCGTGCTTTTGGCTCAAGTGTCCGGTCATTGACTGTTCGTGATGATTGCACAAAATCAAGGCCTTTCATTGGGTCGCACTTCACGGTAATTGTACCCGGAAGCGCCATGTGCTAGATTGTACTTCCACAGCTCAACAGTAACTGGAACGAGAACAGGACCATAGCCTAGTCACAACTACGAGATGTGCAATCTGATTCTGGGCGGTATGCCTGCAATACTCTAAGGGTCTAAATGCCCAAATGCTGCGATTTCGGATCCAAAAACGATAGTCTGGATGGCTTTTGGTACCTCAAACCTTATTATTTGGGCCCTTGGTCCCCTAGGAACATGTAAAATTTGTATTCTACCAGATGCTTGCTTTGCCGTATGTGTGGCAAGGTGGCCATGCAATAGCTCTGGGACTACTACGCACTCCTTGCTCCACAGCACCCTCACCCTAAGGGTCCAAGGACCGGTTTTAGGGCCCAAATACCACTAATAAACATAGTATTTGAGCCCGAAAACCCCATTCTTTGGGTCCTATATACCCCTATATAGTCCCCATATAATGTCCCTATATATCCCCCTATAACCCCCTTTAAGGGGACCCTATTATTTGGGTCCTTGGACCTTAGGGCTATAGGGCAGCTTTGCACTTCACCTCATTCGGGCATGTGTAGCTGCAAAGTTCCTACACTCCATGCTCTCTACCTACTTAAAGTAAAGCTGAAGCTAGGAAGCCCGGTCATGACAAAACATCATGGAACATTTTTCGTGTCACATGTGTCACGGCCCTTCACCGAAATGTGCTTAAACAGTGGAGAAAATGACCTACAACATGGCAAGGCTGTTCTGAGGTGCGGACACATCCTTCCCGTCCACAATGCAAGGGTCATCCCCATGCACGAAGTAATCGATGCCCCGATTCTCTACGAGGTCCTGTATGTAGGACTCCGTCCTTGGATTTCGACGGTGAGATCAGGCTTTGGGAGTACTCTCTTCCGGCTAAGCGCGCATCTCTTTCATTAAAAATGTTACTTCGTGAAGCATAAGAACAATCCCAACAGTTACATCCATGCTACCCGAGCATCCACTCACCATACGATAGAGCGAGCTTAACAGGACAATCATGCTAGCCTTGCGGGCTAGCTTGGGCGCCCCTCCCTACAACGCCAAATGGGAACTTGGACCTTCCCATGCAGCAATGCAACTTCTCGCCTTTTTGAGGGGGATGGCTCCTGGAAGGGTGTGGCTAGTTCTGGACCACATCAATACTACCTTGCTGTTTTAATAAGTGTCCACGACAACAGCTCGGGAACCTATTTGAGCACTAGGTCGCGAATCGTGGCCGAAGAATACCTCAGCGCACCGGAAAACAAACAAGCCTCTCTAGGCCTCCCTCAAGTACCAGACCAGCCACAAAATCCCAGAACTCACAAGCTGTCTTCCAAGCGGCATGATGTAGGGCGACCTCAATTTCAGGCAAGGTTGAGTGTGGGTGAGGGACCAGGGGTTTGACTGACTGTTGGGTGTGGGGTGCAGGGTTGTTTTTGGGGGCTTTGTCTTGGGGTTTTGGTGGGCGGCCCTATGGATCCAAGTATACAAATAATACCTACATTGGGCCCGAAAGTCTGTGAAAATTACCTACATTGGGCTATTTGGATCCCTGGGGTGGGGCTTAGAGCTTGAATGAAATAGGGCCGGACTATACTGTGGGAACCTGCCTGCGCGAGGCGTGCTTGAGTTCTTAGGAGGCAAGGGCAGCCTGTCTGCATGCCCAATCAAGCCACTACACTTCCCACAAGCCTCTATGACTCTAACGAAGGAAATCCCCTCCCCTCTCACCATCCATACGCTAAGTCTCCTAGAGTCCCCGACTTATATCGCGTTGGGCTGCGGCGCACGGACGCAAAAGAAAGAGCTCCTTAAATGAATCGCCGTATGAGGCGCGCTTCCTTGAGGAAGCTCCCACATTTGTTGAAGGCCTCCAAAAGGCGTAGTTTACAGGGGACTTAAGCCAACGCAGGGGACTTCAGGCAATGCCAGACAGCATCTGGGATACCCCCCTCCAACACTCCCCAAACCGCATCTTACCCAACCTTACCACGCCCAACACTCCGTTTTATCTGTCCAGCCGAAGTGCGCCGGAACGATCCTTGGTCCATGAGTGGCTTTTATAAAGCCGGGTGCAGAGGGGGCATTTTGCCGTACTACGCTTGATACTAAAACCCTGCATGACCCCAGTATAGTGGAAGACCTTTATCACTCAGGTAGAATGCACTTAGGGTGATGCTGGAAAACTAGAATCCACCATAGTTTGAGCCGTCCGCTACGGGGACTGCTCAAAAAGTTTGTGCCTGGACCAAAGTGAGACGCTGTTCTGCCGGGAGAATAGAGCAAGATGAGGCTCTCCACCAACTTGGCAGAAAAAATATTGGCCAAAGTCCCAAGTTTCAAGCGTAACTATCGCAATGCAAATCCCTACACATTTGCCGTCCGGGGCTTATTTAAAGACATAATGCGCGTACTTATCTCTAGAATGCCCCTATACAACCTTGAGCTGGGGAACAGAAAATGGAAACGACCTCAATACTATCTAAGGCTGGAGAAGACTATTTGAGCTGTATCAAGCATGGAAAAGACAATGGTGACTAACATAAGTAGTATTAGCTCAAGAATGGAAAAAGAGAACTACTACAATATTTAGCTACCCAGCCTCACATGCACCTGGCCAGAAGTAAAGCAAGTCACTAACCTGTTTTGTATGTGTGAGGCGGGGCAGGGCGTCTAAACCCTATAACCCACCCCAAAAAAACACATGAACCATCCATCGGGTTGAGGTCTGAAGCCACTAGGGTCCCTAAACCCTACATTTTCATATGTGTGAGGTTTAAGGCTAAGTGCTGCGGCACCCCTGCCAGAATCCCTGAAGAACTTCAGACCGCGCTTCTGAAGAAGCCCACAACAGGCTTACCAAAAGCCCCGATAACTATGCATGGCCGACATCCTGTGACGAGGTTCTCGAACAAGGAGCCCGTAACACACCGCCAGGGACATATTGGGAATACAAAGCTAAGATGGGGGCACAGTCCTGAATTCTGGGTCCCCAAGAATTCGCAGAAACTCCAACATGCATGGGCCATGAATCTCAAATGCTAGACCCCCAAACCCTGAACCTCCCTTTGATCTGCAGCGCATCCGAAGCCAGCTCGGGCACATTGCCACAAGGCCACAGGGTCCAAACAACGATGTGCTGGCTGGTGTTTCTCTGAAGAGTTTTCGAGAAAGAGGACCCGGATAGAAATCAATACGAACGTTGCGCACGCAGACGCACACACACACACACACACCACTTGTACAATATGTGATGGAGCAAGTACTGTAGTGAAGAATCCGAAATAATCATGAATATCATTTCGAGATAGGTGCGGCACCGTATATTTTATCTGTACAATTTATTCTAGAATGAATCCCCCCTGAAAAAACACGGTTCCGATGCCAAATTCAACTCGTTTCTCCACCATTAGGTCACTAAACCCTGGACCATACGTGGGCTTAGAACATTCAGCGAAGCTTCTCATCAACGAACCGACATCCAGCAACCGCCGCCTTGTCGGTTTAGGGGTTTAGGGTTTAGGGTTTAGGGTTTCTAAGGTTAAGAGTTTAGCGGGCACCCGGGCACCCACAGAGACCTTAGAGGCAGATGAAACATTAGTTATTAGGGATTACAGGGTCCGTACTGGAATCCCGCTGGGATCATTTTGAAACAGTCCCACTTGAATTTGCAGCGCTCGTGGGGAGCAGGGCTCTCATGCTCAGGGGCAAAGATCCAGGGGAAGGCTAACCCTAAGGCTCCCAGTCTATAAATAACGCATACCTTGGGCCCAAAGTTTATTCATACTACTAACTTAGGGCTACTTGGAGCCCGAAGGTAAAATTCCCAATCATGAGTCCAAAGTATTTCAGCAAATCCCTCTGCTAACCTTCAGGAAACAAGCACATGCAAAACTTGCCAGGTATCTACCGGCCCCTGCTTGCTAGGCTAAGGAACAAATTAGTCAGGCGCCTCCTGCTCAGGATTTAGGCTTTGGGGCTTAGGGTTCAAGAGTTGTTTTTTTGTCGGACCTTTTCTCCAGGGCTGATCCCAAAAGATGCCATTCCGGCTTCAAGAGTTTAGGGTTCAGGGTTTGGGGTTGAGGGTTGGGCACTCGCTGACTAACTTTTTACTACATGGCCTAAAGTTGCAAAGTTGTCTGAAGTGTCCTTAGCTGTTGCTTTATGGCAAAATCTCCTGCGCCTCGAAATGACCCCCTAACAATACATGTTCCCAATGCGCACTGCGGAATCACAGGAGTACCTGGGAACACCTATTGCAAGCAGAATGAGGAGGTTTGATTATTCAAGATAAAGTTATCCTAAGCCCAGCCACAATGCCAAACCTCGAGCCCTGAATTCTTGAACTGAATATCTAGACCCCCTAAATTCTAAATCTCTTAAACCCCTGCTAAACCCTCAACCCTAAGCCCTCAATCCTAAACCCTAACCCCCAAGTCCTAGAACCCCTAAACCCCGTAAGGATCGTAGGAGGTCTCCTGGCCTGGCGTTCAGAATCCATCAAGACCGGCCGAAAGCCTTTGGCCTGGAGTAAAAGAGTTTAGGGTTAAGGGGTTACAGTCCCCCTTAAGTAGATAGAATATGGCTTTGGGTATGTTATAATAAGATCACCCCCATATATCCCATATTCTATCTACTTAAGGGGTCTATAGAGTTTAGGGCTTGAAGCTTAGGGTTTACGCTTGAGGGTGTAGAGCTGAGAGGAGGAATGCAGCATCTATGTTTAGGGTTTACTTGCAATTAGAGGAAGGTATATAGAGATGCCCGGGTTTTGAGGCTTAAAAAATGGAAGCTAATATGTGGTGCCTAGGTATGTTTAGGTTTTAGGGCTCAGCGTGCTAGGCTGAGGTTGCGACTTAGGATCTAGGGTTCAAACGGACTAGGGGTTCAGGGCTTTATACGCACCCCGGGTACTTTTCAAAGAGCTTAGCAACAACTTGGTGCCGAGGGTTCCGTGTCGGGGTGAATTTGGATGTGGACTGTAGGGTTTAGGCTTTATAGGTTTTAGGGAGCAAGTCTTTGTTACGAGCCTAAGGCGGGTAGAGCAAGGGGCTTACAATATCTAATAGCCCATCCAGGTTACTGCGGACGCATGGCTCCCTGCTCCGTAGCGTTTGCACAAGCTTTGTCCTTTAGGGTTCGGCTCAAACACGGAGCCTTGGGTTTAGGATTTAAGCAGTTCCTAAACACCGGAATGCCTGGAGACTTCAAGTGCGGGGGATTTCCTGGGGAAGACCTAGAGGGTCTACACACTTATCTTGTATATACTTGGGAACCAAAAGGGGTTGCCATATAGGTACTTGGGAGACCTAAATATAATATACATCATATCATAGGAATGCATGGGCTCCTTGGGTGCTGGAACCTCTCTAGATCCAAAATCTGTCTGATAGAGCTGTCTGGCCGTCTCTAGCTGAGCAGGTCCATGCAGGTATATACTTATGGCCGAAAGAGGATGACATTTGTCCCCTTGCTGGAAAGATACCCTTTGCGGTTATAGTTAAGGGGGAGCCTACCAGGGGACTGTCAAGGAGGGGTGGCAGCCAAACCCATGATGTCTTAAGTGCTACCCGGATGGAATTGCCGGCGAAGTTGAGACCACCCGCCTCCTGCACGGATTGATCGCTGTTCACGCCAACGACTAAGTACCTTGGCTTGAGCATACTCTTCTTTGCTTGTGACCTTCGTAGAAATTCATCAGAATTTCAGTTGCTTCTCAGGAGTACCAGGACCTTCCGTGTTCCCTTAAATGGAGGTATATGGCCCCTAATGGTGGGTATGTAGAGTATAATTGAGGGTAGAAGGAAGGTCTAGGTATAGACTACAGATTTACCAGCAAGTGTTTTCCAGGAACTTCTGGGGGAGGGTCCAGGGGCTGCCTTGAAGCTTCTCTTGTCTTCCTTAGCTGTATACCCTACCCAACGTGTACAGATACATCCATTGAAGAATTAGCCCCCAGGACCCCCTGCATAGTTTACATTCTTGTGCGTAGCTCCGCCGTGGCTATACATGTCGACTTCTGATCTTTCGGTTCTTACTACTCAGTCATAAAAGCCGTGCTATTAGGGTTTAGGGTTGAAGGTCTCCAACAGGTCCTGGTGTGGTTCAGATTGTTGAACATCTTGTTTGCATGAACGTCTGACAGGATAGCGTCGAGTCCGGTCTCAGCTTACATATACGTGCTCGTATCATGACGGGAATGCTGGATGTTTTTTCCTCCAAGGGCTGTAGATCCATCACATTTGAAACCCCCTATGCATATATACTGCGAGACCTAGAAACCAGAACCCGTAGCCAGCGAAGGCCGGCCTTTAACCCGAGGCCTCAAACACTGAAGCAGTAACCCCAATGCCCCAACCCCTAACCCCAAAAACACCTAACACTCTTCAAGCCCTGAAGCCCTCTTAATGCCATGCTGCTCACCAAGAGCTCGCGCTTGGCGGAAGGCATTCCTAGAGCATGAGTGCTCTCTCTTGATTTGGGATAAGTAGGTTTCTAGTGCTTAGGGCTCTGTGGGGCTTCGGTGTCGTTGTTTTCGGGTTTAAACGCGTGTTTTGGTGCATGCTGTAGCTTGTTGCTGCGCTGACCCGGGACTTCCTACACCTCCATACCCTCATGTTCCAGTGGAAGCCTAATTCCTAAATTCGAAGCACTGGATCCCTGCACCAAAGTCGGTGACAGGGCTCATGTGACCATAATGGGTCAGGTCGAAAACGCCATCGATGAAAATGCCTTGGCTCCGACTGCATTGAGCTCTGCAGAAAATTGGTGGGGGAGGAGTTGAAGTATAGTTTGGGCATTACCCCCACCAGCTAACAGTCTCTAATAGGCTTTATATTCAGAGCTCTATTGACCAACCTCTCCTCTTGCTACATGCGCCCGTATAGCCGAGTTGATTACAATCCGCAACTTGACAGGACTTGGCATTGGGTACTAATCCATGAGACGGAATTGCGTCTTGCACTTCCAAAAGAAGCTTTCCACAAATGAGGGGCCTAATGTAAAGAACTCAATACCGTAATTCTTACTGTATGATAGGGACGCCCCGATTGATGGAACCCCCCAAATGCCGGAATCTTTTCATGAAAGACTTTCAGCGATGGGCCTGAAATCTCCGAGCCATCCAATAGTAATACCACTACTAATAACAGTTTAATTGGGGCCCAGGTAGGGGCTCCTAGTACAAGCGGAATAACCCTAAACCCTAAACCCTGAACCCTAAACCCTAAACCCTAAACCCTGAACCCTGAACCCTAGCCTTAACCGCGGGGCGAATGGGTCGTGGCCCTCGCTGCGGTGTGCAGAGCGCCCATCGGCACTGAGTTTCAGCGCCTTTGGAGCATCCCACAGGCTCTACTTGGAGGTCCGTTGTACTTATAACATAGTAACTGAGGGTTTAGGGTTTAGGGTAACTGTAGTTATAACCAAAATATAAATCCCATAACTACAGTTACCCTAGATATAATTGGGTTATGATTATTACAGTTACTAAGTAGGTGATAAGGACAACGAACCTCCAAGTAACTACAGTCATGGGTAGTATTGGGATAATGGAAAAGACAATGGAAACTACTCTTTAGGGCTTGGGCTTTAGGGTTTGGGGATTATATAGTGGATTATATAGGGAAGTATTATAGGAGTTGTTAAGGGGGATACTAGGAGTTTAGACTATAGCTCATATGGGGATTTCCCAAAATTGTGGATACCTACCTTTTTGGGAGGACCCATAGTAAGGATTGTCGTATTTTGGGGGATATTGACTACCAGGACCCTCCTTGTACCATCAAATCGGGGTATGTGGTCCCCAGGGTATGATTGAGGGTAGAAGGAGGGTCTAGGTAAATGTCTATAAAAAATTACCTACACTGGGCTATTTGGAGTCTGAGCAGCTTCCGAATCAGGGTTCTGATTGACGCATTCAGGATTTGTGTACCCCTGAGGACTGTATGTTGTACCACGATTTATGTCCGCAGGTCACATAACGTTGAGAGCTGCCCATGTGGTCTTCCGATACTGCTACTATTTCGTGCATTTGGATAGGACGTGGATCATGTTTTCGAACAGGGAAATAGCTGCTAACGATGACTGCTACTGCTCCTGCTGCTCTTCACGGCGGCTGCTAGTGCTCTACTGCTAGGTGCTAGTTGACTGGAACATGAACAGTATCAAGGGAATCAAGGGGTTACTTAACGATCGAAGCCGTCCGTTTCTTAAGAAGCAGCGGGTAAGCCTTTTGCATTCGCTTCCACACTTCAACAGCCAAAGCTACTACTAAATTCCACTGCTACACCACCATCATCTGCTTGCACATTGGTATACCTTGAGAAATGTAAGTTCGGACTCCTTCTTGAGTATCGCCTTTCCAGACAAACACATGATTCTCAACAGTGAAGCAGTTACCTAAACCTTCCTTCTACCCTGAACTATATAAATACCCACTATTAGGGACCATATACCAGCACGTAAGGGTACAAGGAAGGTCCTGGTATTCTACATTAAACCCCAAACCCTGGACCCTAAGCCCTGAACCTCAAAGCCTAGACCCTAAACCCTAAACCCCAATGGAAACACTTTTTTTCTACAGTGAACCAGCTGTAGTGACGCAATCATCCCTGACGACCCATCCCGCAGACTTGCCTGTGAGCTGCTCCTTGGCTTCTGCAAGCTCCCGCCTGACTTGGGTTTAGGGTTTAGGGTTTAGAGCTTAGGGTTTAGGGTTTAGAGTTTAGGGTTTAGGGTGTACAAACAGGAATAGTACTAATCTTAGTGGTACTAGTATAGTCCCACTTTAAGTAGATAGAACATGGGGTATATGGGGGGTCTTATTATAATGTACGCAAAGCTGTATTCTATCTACTTAAGCGGGACTATAATACTAAGTTTTGGGGTTAAGGGTTTAGGGAGGGGTTGATTGGGTGTAGGGGTGCGAAAAATGCTCATACTAAGCATGGAAATTAGGGGACAGAAGACTTGGAACGCTGGAGCTTCAGATATTCCGTTCGTTTCTTCGGGATTGGAAGGTTGTCATCTGCACATGTTTCCTGCGAAAGCTGCCTCCAGAAACCTAAGCTAAACTATACACTTCCCTAAACACTATGCAGTACCCTGTCCATGGTCGCTGCAACTAGGATTTGAAAGACTCTTCAAACTCAGCATGTGAGGCAAGCCGGGACACATCATCGTGACGCTCAGCCGGCTAGACTGCGATACTGTTGATGGAGGAAATCTTGCACCAGGTTAAGTGCAAGATTTCATCCATCAACAGTAGAATGGAATGAACTATCCTGATCAGAAAAAAATCTCTCCAAATCACAAGGACGGCATTCCCACGCAAGGCCCCCAGCAAAATCGAGGATGCAGATCATTTGCGGGCTCCGAGCGCTTTTCCAAGTAATGCAAGCGCATCTTGAAAGAAGGTTCGTTGTCCCAGTGTACCCATCAAGCAATCTGCAATCCACCTAACGACCCAATTCAGAAGTGGACCTAGAAACAGCAGTTACCATGAATAGGGGCCTCCAAGGACTCCCAAAAAAGGGGGCCCAGGTACATGACCTAATATAACGCTAGTATAACCCCAATGTAACCCTAATATAACCCCAATATAACCTTTATATATATATATATACATGTAGCCCTGATACAACCCTAATATAACCCTAATATAGCCCTTACTCTGCCTTGCGGCTGCTGCCTCTTCCGCAGACCCTGCGGGCAGCGCGGCTGCTGTCTTTGCAAGCCGGGCCTCTGCTTTTTGGCGTCCCCGGGAGCGTCCAAGTAGTCAAGAACAACTTACTTCGGGTTTAGGGTTTAGGGGTTTAGGGTTTTAGCAGTAAGTAGTTTCCATTTTCCTTTCCATTATCCCAATATATACCCCATTATATTAGCAGTTCTCGGCATGGTCTTGGTAAGTATCTGAGGTGGGCTTAGGGGTTGGTTCAGGCTTCACAGGCTGTCAGAAAAAAGTTGTACCTCCCCAAAAAAAGAGCCACGAGGCATCAAAAAGCAGCAGCGCCTGTGTACAGGCAAGCCCTAGATTCCTAAGACCCTGTATCTAACCTCAAGGGTCCAAGTACCCAAAATTTGGGGTTTTAGGTACCCCAAAACCTTCTTATCTGGGCAGTTGGACCCTTAATTAGAGTAACCCCTTGAATACAGTACACCCTTTCATCCCTCAACCTATATGTGGTGCTGACGCCTCAATAATTAGCATAAGGTTTTGGGTGTATGTTCTACTATGCGTAGCTATTTAGGATGTGTATAAGCATGAAATACTGGCAGTTTAGGCTTCTACAGGAACCCTATAAACCCTTAACCTCACACCCTAACAAGCCCTGAACCCTAACCCCCAAACCCTAAACACTGAACCCAAATCCCTGAAGCGGTAACCCTAAACCCCAAACCAACAACCCTAAACCCAAACCCTGAACCCTACACCCTAAACCCCCAAACCCTAAGGGTCCAAGTACCCAATAATCATATACTTACCCAAAACCTGTACTAGAATTACCATTACCGTAAACCCAAGTACCTAATTATTGGGTACTTGGACCCTCTAGGAAACCCTAACAGTAAACACTCGATGGCGAGCCGCGCAAAGTCTTAGGAGCCACCGGCGGAGCCAAGACCGACAAGCGCGGAGCAGGCCATCAAGCGCCATGGCTTTACTGCTTGACGCTTGCAGTTTAGGGTTTAGGGCTTTAGGGCTTTAGGGTTTAGGATTTAGGGTTTAGGGCTTTAGGGTTTAGGATTTAGGGTTCAGGATTTAGGGCTTAGGGCTTAGGATTTAGTACTTAGGGTAGATACATTAGGAAGAAACCTGAGGGATCCAAATCGTCCAATGCAGTCAATATTTACAGGCTTAAGGTGTAGTGTAGGTGTTATTTGTATGCTTCGATCCCTGAAAAACTAATGAGGTCTATAGAAATATGTACGAGATTATTTGACACGACCTACCTGTGACTTGGGTGTTCCTTCCTTTGTTTCTGGCAAGGGTAAGGGCTTCAGTATATTGGGGATTTCGAGTTTCTGGAAGTGTAAAGTGTAAAGGTCGCTGGACATTTGTGGGTTGAATGTGTGGATTTGAGCGCTGGTGTGTTCCGTGCGCGCCTCCCCTCCCTGACCATGGGTCGGCAAAATATACCGTGAACCCTAACCCTACGCCCTAAATCCTCCGAGCTTACTTAAGCAACCTCAGGGGCCGAATCAAGGCGTCTGATGTAGCACCTGTTCAATTATAAGAGGCTTGGGGGACATTTTCTACTAAGCGTTAAACCCTAAATCCCTGAAACCTTAGACAAACAGAAGGTATAGGGGAATCTGGGAACAGCATTTCTTCAGGCTTCTGCAGTATCATTCTGCAGGTGTTCGCCTGGCGGTATGTAGGTCTGAGGCAAGAGTAGGTTTAGGATTTGGGGTTAGGGTTAAGGGCTTGGGTTTAGAGGTTAGGGCTTAGGCGTGAGGATTTCGGGTTCAGGGCTTAAGGATCGAAACAAAGTCAAGATACGATGCACAAATACAGACCTTCCTGGAGCTTGCCTGAGCAGGAGGCCTACCACAGACAGCGCACTATGAAACCCTAAAACCAGAGTCACATTCTGTCATACCTAATAATATATAGGCATTATCGCCATCGGGCCCGAAAAGTATTTATGTTAGACATTCTACTACCTGGATGAAGGCTCAAGGGTAGAACCATGGCTTATGGGCTAAAGGTTTGACATAAAGCTGGCGAAAGGAGAGAAACGGCCAAGCTGACTCAGCTGAACCTCTCACCCGAAACTACTCAAATTGCAGCAAAAGGCTTTCTGGGACAGACCCTACAGTCCGAAGCTGATGGGCCAAACATTGCAACCTGCATCTCATGCTGTTGACCTCCCTGGTCCAACTCCTTAAGCCATGCGCTGGTTCAGCAGAATACCACCACTGCCCCATGCTACATGTACACACAAAGCCGATGCAATTACCAACACAGCAAGCCAAGGAAGCAGAATCCTGACCCCACCATGCTGAGACCAAGCGCGAGGCTTTACAACAATTCCATGCTTGGGGGGGGGGGTCCCTAGAATAAGCATACCTTCTTTTCGGGTACACTGGAGACCCCTACTTTTGAAGAACAACGACATCTCCAGAGCAACAGCCAGTGTCCAGGAAATCGGTAGCAGCACAGCGTGTTCAGGTGGATGGCTCCGCACGTTCATGATGCTTATCGCGTTGGGGGAAACTCTGAACCCATGACGCCTGTCCCAGAAACTAACAACACATCCTCTATATTATACCCCTCTATAATAGTTTCCACTTGCTTCTCTATTATCCCTATATATCTCCTCTATAGTCCCTGGCACCCGTACAACCATGAAGAACCTACCAGCAGCCATTCTGCATCCTTGCTCATCCCCCTTTCCCTCTACTTGGAGGTTCATTGTACTTATAACTTATAACTTACTTAGTAACTGTAGTTATGACCCAAGTATAAATCCCATAAACCACAGCTACCCTAGATATAATTGGGTTATAACTACAGATACCAAGTAGGTTATAANNCCTAAACCCTAAACCCTATTCCCTCTACCCAGCAGCGGCAGTGTCCTCGAAGTGGGGGAGCTGGAAACCCCCTGCATTCTCTGCATGGCGGCGGAAAGCCACAGAGGCAACCTCGGGAAGAAAACAGAATATGGGTTTAGGGTTTAGG
>CAJNIZ010012991.1:71773-90180 GCA_905231905.1 Symbiodinium pilosum
GGTTGAGCACTGCAGGGATACTTGGCGGTTGGGCACTGCAGGGATACTCGGCGGTTGGGCACGGCAGGGATACTCTGCAGTTGGGCACTCCAGGGATATTCGGCGGTTGGGCACTGCAGGGATACTCTGCAGTCGGGCACTGCAGGGATATCTGGCGGTTGGGCACTGCAGGGATACTCTGCGGTTGGGCACTGCGGATACTCTGCGGTTGGGCACTGCAGGGATACTCTGCGGTTGGGCACTGCAATGAGGCTCCGGGCGGGCGAGGACAACATAGACTTTAAAATCAAACAACCCCACTGTGAGGGTGGGGAATAATGGCCTTTATGGCTATTATTGTGGGTATTTAGGGCTATTGTTTTACATACTTTTGGGGTTTGGGTAGTTCAGGGTTTAAGGGCGTATAAGAGTTCAGGGGCTAGGGTAATTATTAGGATCTGTTATAACCATCATATTAGGTGAATTAGGGGATTTGGGGCTTAGCATTGAAGTGCAGAGGTATACATGCTTGTAGATACCTTGGACCTGCAGGTGGACTTCTCGATCGAATACACATCACAATTATTCTAGGAGTCTGGGAGGTAGGATGATCGGGCTGAACCCTAAACCTTCAAGCAATGCCCAAAGACCTTAGTTGGGTTGGGGGTCCGCTGTTCCGGGATGACAGAACCTACATATGCCAACAAGAATAATCTGGATACCCCAAAATAGGGTACCTACCCCTTTCGTCCAGGGTACAAAGCTTACTATCAGCAGACCATGTGCTTGTCGCGCTTTTTCTGTCCAATTTTAGCACAGTGTAGCAGATGAATTCCAAAACAAAAGGAATGCTGTGGGGCCGCCAGTCTTGCATAGGTAGATGTTGGAAGGTTTTGGAAGCCTTCTGAAGATTATGCATGCACCTTCAGCGATCATCCTAACCTAGTGTATTTGTGTTGTAGAAGCAGGAAAATGTCCGCATGTAATACATGTTGCAGGCCATGCGCTTTAGCAGCCCGCGGACATGATAATGACGGCAGTACCTGTAGTAGTAAGACTCCTCACAACGGGAAAAGCCTAGCACATCATGGCAACGCGTAGCAACATGACTAGATATGCGAGCAGAAGCAGAGGTTGAAGCTTTGCATACCCTAAACCCTAAACCCTAAACCCTAAATGGAAGTGTCCATTTTCTTTTCCATTATCCCTATATAACCCAAATATTATACTAGTTTCCATTTGATGTTCCATTAACCGTGAGATGGAGGATTTGAAGCACGGTAACGCTTCAGGAACCGGCTGCTCTCGGCAGCATCTACACCAAACAAATCAAAAAAGCGGGGCGGGCGGGGGGACCTCAGGAATCTAGGAGTATCTACGTTTCAGGAGATTGCAAGGGCCTAAACCCTGAACCCTCAAGGACTCTGCTGACGGTGGCTTGAAAATGCTATAACTGTCCCTAACCTTACAGTAGGGTTTAGGGCTGTTGCAGGGCTACATTCCGAAAACCCGACCCCTAAGCCTTGAAGGCCAGACTCCATACTCCCACAACCCGTAAAGGGCACATGACCACGAAACCTATTCCAAAAACGCACAAACACACCACATCCCTGAACCCAACAGTCCAACCTCAAGATGCAACATAGCACCTCCAAACGCTCAACCCTAGCTCCCAGGAAGTCCTAAACAAGGGTTTAGGGTTTAGGGTTACTAAGCCCGAAAAACGTCATATCCCTCAAATCCCAGACCCTGACTACCACATCCTCAACCCCAATCCAAAAACAAAACACCACACCACAACTCCGACAATCCTGTATGATCCCTTCACACTCCTGTATGATCCCTTCACACTCCCTATATAATCCATTTGCTATAAACACCGAATCAATAAAAACAACAAAAAAAAAACCTTAACCCTAACCCCGCGTATACCTGGATGAACCGACCCTAAGGGTCCAAGTAGCTAATAATCATATACTTACCCAAAAGCTGTACCATAATTCCTATTACCCAACACCCAGGTACGCAATTATTGGGTACATGGACCCTCTGGGCGAGGCCCAACCTGCAGAGATTGGATCAGCCCCTGCATGGCGCCCGCCAGGCTGTGAAGGCCCTGGTGGCTGAACCTGGGAGGCTTAGGGGGTCTTGAGGGTTCAGGGTTTGGGGGTCTTGGGGGTTCAGGGTTTAAGGTTTACGGGGTTATAGAAATTCTATAAGGTTCTGGGGTGTCAGAGCATTTGGGATAATTACAGGTTTTAGGTTTTGAGATTTTGCAAATAAACGTGATATACAGAGGTGGTAGAGATTTCTTGGCCTAGCGGTCTCGGAGAAGTTGAAAGCAGCATTTTCGACCACGATGTTTTGCCAAGCACCCACGTTTCCTAGGGGTCTCCGAGAAATTGGAAACAACATTTTCGACCCCGATGTTTCGCCAAGCACCCACGAAACGTACAGTGCTTCTCCCTCTTCCCCCCTCCCTGCGCTTCCGGCATCGTTCATATTAGCCTGATTCTGATAACTTGGCGACTATCGAAACCTTGATACCCAAAAGAACCAATCATTTGAGACGTCAATGTCCAACAGCCCCTATCTCGTGTCGAATCCAAGCTGAAGACTGGACACACGCAGGTCGTCGCTGTCAGCCACCAACACGGACCACGAGGGGTAATCGTAGCAATAGTCTCGATCTTTTGCGATAAAGCTACTCTTTGTAAGTGGAGGGCCACCTAACTTGTCAGGATTGTAAGGTCACTGGCTTAAGAGATGTGTCTACACCTGCGGCATTCGGCGGGGCTACAACGCTGAGGGATTGGGGCTCGGGTTCAGGGTTGAAAGCTATTTTTTCCTACAGAACCTTTTCTCCGAAGCATGACCATGGACATGTCGAGAAGACACAATGCAAAGCCAATGTGAGAGGTCGCTTGGACGTGACTTGCCACAGCCCCCCTCAGATTTGGGTGTAAAGTTTGCGTTTTACTTGACAGTTTGGCCTTACAGAGGTTGCACCAAATCCCTAAGGGTCCAAGGACCAAAATAGTAGCGTCTTAGGGCCCAAATACCGTTATTACTATAATACAAAACCCTATGTTATTTGGGTCTTGGACGCTTACAAGGACTCAAATAACAGTGTTTCAGGGCCCAAATACTATAATATTCATGGTATTTGGGCCGTAAAAACCATATTCTTTGGATCTTTGGACCCTTAAAGGGTTAGGCTTTGGAATTCGCCCGGGTATAGGGCTACTAGAAAAATCAACCATTTGGCCTCGAGAATATGAAGCCTGTTTTACCCTAAGGGTCCAAGTACCTAATAATCATATACTCACCCCAAACCTCTACCACAAATACTACAATTATAACCAAAACCCCAAGTACCCAAGTGTTAAGTACATGGACTCTTAGGGTTATTGATGGTTCCCCTGAGAATGATGTGCCCCTGTTGAACTTTCGAAGCTTTTCATAGCTGCCTGTTCTGCTTCTGTGCCTGAGTGGATTTCCAAAGCTGTTCTTGCGAGGCTGGCGGAGATGTGCAAGCAGGTCAAGCTTTCCAAGTAACACCCGTGCTAGCTGCTGGACCTCATGCAGGTTGCAAACCGCCCGGCCATGCGAACAATGCAGGTCTTCCGCGTGCACACCAAAACACAAAACGAGAAGTGCCCCATGTTGCTCCAGTTGCTGGTTCTGTTTATATGGAGTATACCCTGTGCCACTATGAACACAGCCGGGCTTCAGCGCTAGAGCACTCAAAGAAAAAAAACAAGACCACCTACAAAAAGGAAACATCACCAGGCTCAACCTTTCCTGACATCTCAACTCTATGCCCCCTGAACCCTACACCCCAAGCCGTAACACACCCTTAACGCCAAAGCCTGCAACCCAACCGTAAATCCATATGGGGCATGGTGAAGAACGTGCATTTTGGGCCACCCTGACTATGAATGAGCGTATTATACTTCTAGTACAGTAGGAACTTAACAGGGGGCCCGAATCTATATTAGGATCCGCGTATCTATAAAATTACCAAATACCCGATAATCACAAAGGGTCCAGAGTAACCAGGTAGCACGTAGTACAAGGTATCGTAGGACTTCGCTGTCGGATCGGGTAGGTATTCCCCATGTCGGTACTTAGGACCCTCTAACAGGTTCAGCATCTAGTAGGTTGTCACAACAGCCTAGATGACAAGAGGATTTCGCTAATCAACCCGTTTAAGGCTCATCACTCAAGGCGATTGCTCCCGGGAAGCAAGGCAGCATGCTGGCCGGCTGCCATCCGAAATTCCAGCGCCGTCTTAGCAGTACAATTTTGGCAGAGGATTGGCACTTGTTCGAGGAGTTTTCCAATCTTCACAGGATTATATTCAACTCTGGCTCATGAACAGCAACATGAACTGGCATAACATGAGCTACCATATGGAATACTGAGGAACAGAGATATTGAAAGGGTGATTGAGAAGGCGACTAGACCCCGGCAACACCTGCGGCATTGTAGATGGTTTCGATGAGTTGAAGGATGGGCGAGAAGTCTCGAAGCTAAACCCTAAACCCTAAACCCTGTCACGGTCAAAGCTAGCCCTAAGGGTCCAAGTACCCAATAATTCGGTCCCTTTAAAGGGGGTATATAGGGGTATATGGGGTTTGGGGTTTAGGGTCCATGTACCCAATAATTAGGTACTTGGGATCCTAAGGGTCCAAGTAGCTAATAATCATATACTTACCCAAAACCTGTATTAGAATCCCTATTACCCGAATCCCAAGTACCTAATTATTGGGTACATGGACCTTCTGGGTAGTGTGTTAGGTGGTCCATGAAGAGAAGCTCGGAGGCGAGGGGAGAGGGGGGAAAATCAAAGGTCAAAATGCATCTGCATTAAGTGTGAGCACCCACACAAACGATCATGAAAGTATGCAACTATTATGAAACCGACGAGAACCTGAGCCATTTGAAAAGGTGCTTCGCGGGGTGTCCTGTTTGGTGCCAGGGTTGGACTGGGAAAAGGTTGGGCTTCAGGGAAACTGTGTGGCTTGAAGAGGACACATAGACAACATATACAACTGCAGGCCGAGGTCCAAAGACCCAAACCATAGGGTTTTTGCTACAGCAATAATGGTATTTGGGCCCTAAAGCCCGTATTATTTGGGTCCTTGGACCCTTAGGGGAAAGGACAGCTATCCATGGAGCCAGAAGCTTCTCTAAACTTATTTGGAGCTCCCGTACATTCTGAGCTTCTGTTTTTGTCACCTTCAACCCTCAATCCTAAACCCTAAGCCCCAAACCCTAAGCCCTAAACCCTAATCCCAAAATCCTGATCCCAAAATCCTAATCCCAAAAGCCTAAGCCCTAAGCCCTAATCCCTAAACTTGAGTCCCCAGACCCTAAACCCTGCTTGGTAGCAAGGCCTATATATACCCCATATAAACCCTGTACAATCCCTATTCTAGTACTTTCCATTTTATTTTCCATTATCTTAACCCTAAACCCGAGACCCCTAAACCCTAAGCCCCAATAAAACCCTATAAAACCCCAATATACTATAGTCCATAGTCGTTTCCATTGTATTTTTCATTATCCTACCGGAAGGAACCCATACTTCAACAGAAGAGGTCAGCAAGTTGAAGCTGATGAACTCATCCTCCAAGGCCTCCCCGCTTTAGGATTTAGGGTTAAGGGTTTAGGGTTAATTAAGGTTTAGGGTTTAGGGTTGAGGGTCAAGGGTTAATAGGGTTTATAGAGCAAGACCTAAGTGGAGAGATGAGTAACAGAATAAAACGGGTCCATGTAGGTATATAGTATGTAAGGAGGCCCCAATGTAATTCTATGGGAACCCCTTTTGACCTTAAGTATATACTGTATACCTAATGGACCCTTTAGGCAAGTCATCCCATCCTACTTCATTGTTTTGACTTATTTCCTTGACTGCAAGCCCTAAACCTGAACACCTTTAAACTCCAAAGCCTCACTCCCCTTTGCACCCCTGAAATCGAAAACCTTCAAACGCAGTCCTTCCTTGAGGGTCAGATCTATATGTCATGCCTACTTCGGGCCCCAGAATCTATAAATGGCACCCACTTTGGACAAGTGAGATCCCCAGGGCATTACTTTACTCTCCTACACCTCAAATGCTAGCCTGAGGATTCAAGGTGCAGGGTTGAGGGCTTATGACTTCGGGTTAAGAGCTTAGGGTTCAGGGTTTAAGGTTTAGGGTCTTGTTTGCAGGCGCGACACATCGTTGTCGGCCATCATGCTAGCATCGGCTGCAAGCCTTACATGTTTAGGTGTTTAAGGGTTGCGAGAGCAGCAACTTCCCCGCACGATACCCTCTTTCAGACCCTCAAGCCCCTAGGTCAGGGTACCTGGAGCGTCATAGCAGGTATATCGCGAAACTTGGTATGTGAACCTAACAGTCTTTGAGAAGGGGTGGGGGGGAGTGAATAGCTTTAATCCCCCTAGACACGTGATAATCACATTTTTATACCCCAGGGGCCCTATAGGGTTATACTATAAATCAAGCTGTAGAAATAATTCCTAAGGAGACTACAGTTAGGGTTCCACTCGTGGAAGTTGTCCGAATTTTTCCGGATCGTTTTTAGTACCTCGAGATCGTAGATCCTAAGCCTCAAGGCTGTAAAGCCTAGAAAGCGGGTACAGGCTACATGAACTGCATTGCATCATGCACTCACTGACTTCGGAACCGTACGTAGAAATAACATCCAACCCTAAACCCTGCTTGCAACCCCGATTACCTGGAGCTTTGTAATAATTTCCCCTTCAGTGTAGGGAATTGAGATACCAAGACGTCAGCCGAACTCTGAGGGTTGAACTCCATTACCTTGACTAATGGTCTTGCACATACCCCCCTACATAATCAGGTAGCCCGCATATTCCCTCCAATAACCTACAGAGGTCCACGTTCAAGGTCCCTCCTGAAGCCAACCCCCGCCTGTCCTTCACCCTGAACCCTACACCCTAAGTAAGCCATCCTTAAACCCTAAACCCTAAGTAAATCGTCCCTAAACCCTAAACCAGCTCTGAACCCTGAACCCTAGAGACCCCAGTAACTCATGAAGCAAGGCACACTCCTCGGACTTTCTCACCGCGAAGCCCGCCCAGGACTCTCCTGGGCATTTTACCCATGTCAGGTGCGGGGTTTCTCGAGTATGGTTCGGCCTTCAGGGACTCTAGGGATATAGGGCTTTAGTGTTTAGGGTTTAGGGGGTATATATTGGGGCTATATTGGGATAATGGAAAAGAAAATGGAAACTACTATTTAGGTTTAGGGTGTAGGGTTCAGGGTTTAAGGTTATAGTCCCCCTTTAAGTAGATAGAATATGGCCTTGGGTAAATTGCAATAAGAGCCCCATATACCCCATATTCTATCTACTCAAGGGGGACTATATATGGAGATCAAGTACGGATTTTGGGTGGTCCCCATTCAGAAATCTATATACCTCAAAATTTCGAGAAAAATCCATTTAGTAAAGGGCTAAGGCTAAGGGTATATACCAACCCTAAACCCTAAACCCTAAACAAGGAACATGAGCTCGTCATGTCGGCAACTGGCTGGTTTAGGGTTTACTCTCTTCCCCAATAACCAGGGCTAAAAAAAAATCAAACTTTCATTTAAAGACCAAATAAGAAAGGCCTACAAGTTTAAAGTTCTTCCATTGGCTAAGTAAGTTTAGGGTTTAGGGTTAGCACCTGGCCTTTGGCTTTAGGCTTTGAAGGGGCATGAGTAGGTTCAAGTGCGGCTATACGCGCACTGTTCGAGCCCCCTGCTGTGACTGAAGGGTTCTAGATTTCAGATAAACTGTTCTCCCTAAACCCTATAAACCCTATGATAGCAGTTTCCATGTTCTCTTCAAGTATCCCCATGTAACCCCAACAGAACCCTATAATCCCTATAGAACCCCTATCCTTCCCAAAGTATCCCCGCATGACCCCAGGTATCCGTGCAATGCACTTCTGAAGGTGTCCTCCTCAGGTATGGAAATTGCTGGTCAGACTCAAGATAAAATCAAGAGATAAAGGGAGATACCTTCGCTTACAGCTTGCTTTGGGATTCCGGATGATAAGTGTGGCAAGGCACAGGACAGGACAGTACTTGGAGCTTAAGTCTCGCTTGTGGAAGAGCAAGGAAATGGGGTTTAGAGGCAGCATGGGATATGTCAACCTGCTGGCGCTCAAGGGAAGGGTGAATATGGGTAAAAAGCAAGTTTGGACTGGTGTATATTTCGGGGGTATGTTTCGGGGTATGTTTCGTAGTGCTGGGCTCTTGACGAAAGGGACGTTGTGGGGGTATGTATCGGAGTAAGTATCGAGGTTGTATCGGGGTATGTATCGGGGTATGTATCGGAGGGGTCAAACATGCACCCTTTCATGAATTTCTGACGCGCCATTTTTGGAAACAGCCATATAGGCACTGTACCAAGAGTATCCTAAACCCTTAACAGGGACCGCCACTCCTCCCTCCAGCACGACGGAGTAAATGCGCTGTTCCAGCAACAAAACATAGGGGCTTAGGGCTTATAGGGCCTTTTCTCCGGTATGATTGGAATTCTATTGCTGCGAGAATGTTATCCGCCCAGTTCCCTTGGGTTTTGAAGGTTACCCCAAGGGTCCAAACACCCATAATAGGGTTTTCAGCGCCTGAATACCATTACTTATAGTAAAAACCTTTTAGTTGGGAATGTTAGGGTTACCTTTGCATTTTAAAAACGATGACGACACCCAGAGAGTCCAGTTTGGCCCGACCCCATTTACCATCGCCAGGCCGTTGTGACCCAAATAAGGGGGACTATAACCCCAATATATTCCCCATTATAATATGGTAGTTTCCATTTTCTTTTCCATTACACCCCTATAAAACCCCCAAAATCATCTACCCCATATTCTACAGCTAGGATCTACAGAAGAGGCTCGTAGGCGCTTAATGGTCCTCAGAGCCCACCTCAGACTTTCTTCAGTCAACCCACTTTGGGCTGTTGGCGTTTTGTTTGAGCCCTGAAGTTTGCAGACACCTCGAGACCTGCTGCTTGGAAACCTAGACACCAGTTTCAAATACCTCTGGTCTTTACCGAACTAAGCATGCATTACCCTGCAGCAACCGCGACTCTTTGCCAATTGTCTACTTTCAGGAAGCCTCGCACCCTGAACGGCCTGAAACCCCAAACACTAAACCCCAAACCTTAAACCTGCACCCCAAATCCTGAATTATAAGCTCTGAACCCTGAGCCCACAAACCTAAATCTTGAACCGTGCATGACCGCACTCCAAGTCTGATAACCACCTCCTCCTAAAATGCAACCCCCGGACCCCACTAAATGATAGCTGTTCCTAAACCCTAAACTCCTAAACCCCAAACTTCTAAACCCTAAACTCCAAAACCCTAAACTCCTAAACTCCCTAAACCCTAGACCCTTATTAGCGATTTACCACGGGGGGGATGACACCAAGTCAACCAGGTCACGTGGGAGCAGCAACCCGCAGCCTCATCAGGAGCCACACCCAAGAACCCTCCTATACTTAGGGTTTCGGGTTTTGGGGTTGACACAGCCCCTCACATAGTGGGTCCTAGTACTTAGGGTTTCGAGTTTTGGGGTTCTCGAGCCCCCCAAATAGTCAAATAGTAGGTCCTAGTACTTAAAGTTGCAGGTTTTGGGGTTCTAGGGTTCCCCAAATAGTCAAATAGTGGGTGTTTTGGGGTTCTAGAGACCCCCAAATAGTCAAACAGTGGGTCCTAGTACTTAGGGTCTCGGGTTTTGGGGTTCTAGGGTCCCCCAAATAGTCAACCAGTGGGTCCTAGTACGTAGGGTTTCGGGTTTTAGTTCTATATAGTACTTATAGGGTTTCGGGTTTGGTGTTTCTAGGGCCCCAGATATACTTAGAGTTTCGAGTTTTGAGGTTCTAGATCCCCCCAAATAGTGGGGTCCTATTACTTTGGGTTTTGGGTGGTGGGGTTAACAAACAGAGGGCACTTAGGCCTGAATGGAGGGTAGTTGCAGGGTCTCGAGGACTTGAAGTGCGCTGCGTTGACAGTGTGTGTGGCTTAGGGTTTTGTATGGCTTCTAATGCTGCAGCCAAAATAAGACTAGGATCTTGCGCTGTATCGGGACACCTGGCGTCCCGAACAAACGCACTAGTCATGTGGGGCTGAGGAATTACCAGCTCGGAAAGGCAATCATAATGAGTTTACCTAAACCCCAAAAATTTGTAGAATAATGTCTCTAAACCCATAGTAACAGCCATAAAGGCAACTATTTCACATACTGTTGGGGCCCAGGTAGGAGTTTAGGGTTTAGGGGTTTAGGGGATGACAACTGCATCGACAACCTTGCATGATTGCCAAGACCTACTTTGGTACTTTCCCGCTCCAACTGGCCAAATGTGGTTTTGGGTTTAGGGTGTAGGGTTATGGGAGACCTATGTACCAGGACCCTCCTAGTGCCTGAATTGGGGATATATGCCCCCTAAAAGTGGGTACTGAGGCCTTAATAGAGGGTAGGAGGAGGGTCTAGGTAAAGAGCCAGATTACAATTGCAACCTAAAGATAAGGACCCGACTAATAGATATTGATACGTGCAACTATCCAAACCCTATACCTCAAGTTCTGCAGCTTCCACCGGGCCTGATATTTACATCCAAGGGTTCAGGGTGTATTATGAAAACGTGTGTTTCTGGCATTTCCCCAGAAGTTTACACTTCTTCGCTTTGGGAAATTTCCTCAGGGGTACTTATCATGTTGCGAGCATTCGTTACCTGCGAACAGCTTCGTTGATGAGAATTTGAAGCTTGGTGTCGAGGACTCTATGAACCGCGTAAGTTTTCGAAACACTCTTCAAGGCCTCAATGGAATTTTCGAGGGGTCATGTTAAGAGCAGCTCAGCTCCCAAACAGAGGCTATATAGCTCCATGCATGAATAGACCTCTGGAGAAGTCTGTACATTATCCAGTATAGAACAATCACTACAGGCCATAGCCCGATTCCCTACCAAGCACAGCGAAGAAGACCAGTACGGCGCAAAGATGTTGAGTCAGAATCATGGCCGCCAAATGCATGGCAATGCTTTTCCCAAAGGGTCCATGTCGCTATATGACATAGGGTTTAGGGTCTCTAGGTTTTAGGGTAGGTATATACATGTAATATATACTGAGGGCCCAAAGCCAAAGCGGTTCCTATATATCTACTTTAGGCCCAACTATGTACGCATATATACACTCATATATATTATATATGTAGATATATATATATACACACAGTACTATACAGCCACGGTGACCCTTTGGGCTGGAGGTCAGGATGTCAGGTTCTTGGGGTGCAAGGATCATCGGGTTTGCCCGCGCCGATCACATGCCTCTTGTTTTCCCCTCACGAAGCATGCGCGGCATGCGCTGAAACGATTTTCCTCCAGGTTGCCTTGATCTGCAGAAGTAGTCTGCATATTCTACAGGCCTATGGGAAATAAACCCCATGATAAAGGGGGAAGAACCTTCAAGGGATGCAATACAACTCTGCAATGCCCATCCTACAGGTCATGGCTCGGGTTAGCTGCTCGCACCACCTCCACTCGACTGTCCTCTACAATGTCTCGTGCCGGGTGGAGTAGTGCAGCCAACGGCCCCCTCTCAGGCAGGGCTGTCTCCTGGATCGTTATTCCATCTGCAGCTACAGACTTGATCCAAACAGCTGGCACACCCTTGCCAGGCTCATTGGCACCTTCTGACGTTAGGGAGCCCGGTTTGTCAGGAAGTGAGAGGACCTGGTACTCACCATCGTACAGCACAAGGGCGGCGAAGTGGTCGATGGCCAGGCCCGTCTCTCCCGGATGACGCAGAAGCCTGGGTTGCTGTTAAGGAACTTAATTCTAATTACTATATTGGGGAAACCCTATGAATTACTATATTTATACACCCATTAAGGTAAATTAGTTTAAGTTCTTTAACAGCAACCCAGAAGCATCCCTGCAAAATCTGTGGAACGTAGCACGCCATTGCTCTGCACACGATCATGGTGTGGGCAAAGCAGGCCAGGTAGGAATCCAAGCCCAGGGACGCGAATGTAGTCCCATTCACGCTTCTCGCCCGCGGCCGATGCCTCGCCTGGAGCTTTTTCTGCTGCTGCCCCTCCTCCGGCTAACATGATTGTCCGATACCAATCGGGATCCATGCTATCCGAGTGCAGCGCATCAAACCAGCAGCCGGCTCCAGCCGACCCACCGCAAAGCGTTGCCCCACGTGCCATTGCCCGGCGGAGCGGCTCAACCATTGCAGCCTTACGCCAACGGTCCACTGCAAATAGGGTATTCCCGCCTGAGACCAGGATAATGTCTGCACGTTCGATCTTGTCGTCAACGACTGCCTGGGCAGGCGTCTTGCACGCCACGTCTAAGGTGGTGATGGAAACTCCGCGATCTGCGAACGCACCCGTCTGCTTCTGCCTGAATGAGGCTAGGTCATAGGTGGCTGTGCCCAGATACAGCAGATTTACGTCCGAAGGAGGCTTCTTGGTCAGCTGCAGCACTGCAGTGACCACTTTCGCCTCACCCATCATTGCCACGCCCGCTCCGGCCAAGACCGCGCGAATCCCAGGGGGGCTCATGGCTGCCATCTTTGCCTACACCTTCTGCAACAGAAATCCCAAACTGCAGTTCACTACTCTGTTGGTCTGCTAATGGGTGACCAGAGCCTTTGCAAGCATGATAAAGGCCGGTCTGTCTGAAGTTGTCAAGGTAGCCTTCGCAAACAGCTATGGGGCTAACAGCCGGCAAAGGTTGATAAGAACTGAAGCATCATGAGCATCATGCGTCCTTTAAGCAATGCAGCAGGTACCCCTCATTTGACCATATATTTAATCCCCTGAAAAACACCTTTAACGAGTTTAGACCCTAAACCCCAGGCCCTATATAACCTTCTTTAAGGAATTTAGACCATGGCTCATTTTGTCTGAGAGTGCAAGGCCGCTGCGTGGGTTGTAACGCCACATTCGGAGGACCCCCCACCCTGCAATAGCGAGATAATAGGATAGGGTTTAAGCTTTAGGGACTAGGGTGTAATACCGTGGTGGTATGATAAGAATATTATACCACCCTAACTTAAGAACTATTATCCCTTATAGTCACTATCACAGAATGGGGGGGTCACCTAAACCCCACACATCGACAACCACCCATGCGCAGCCTACTCACCCTACAATCCCAAAGGATCCTAAGTACCTATATGTACTGTAGTCTATACTCTTTTTGGGTGGTTATATAGGGGAGTTCATCGGGGACAACTATAGGGCTGTAAATGGGGATACTAGGAGTATAGACTATGGCTCATATAGGGGATACTAATAGAACCATATTACTGACTCCGAATATAGAAGCTCAAGCTTGTACCATATAGGTACTTAGTATCCTTTGGGAATGCACACAGAAACCGTTGATGACAACAACCCCAACATAATAAGCCATTCTCTTCAAAGTGCAGAGGCCTGAGGGTTTAGGGTTTAAGGGTTGATACAAGTCTTCCACCACGTCTCTACTACTTCCCACTAAATTCCCTGATCACTACTGAGAACATCTCTTCCTAAGAATACCTGGGAGGAACCCAAGACAACACCATTGTCCTAGTTTTTTGCAGGGGACATGCTAAACCAGAAGACTTGATAAGAATCCATGCCTATACCTCGCATGCCTTACAACCCGCTTCAGTTCATCAGTGCCCAAACGATTGCACTAAACCGGGAATATGTTTTCGTCAAAAAAAGATTGAGCTATAACACCTAGGCTTGCTACCAAGCTGTTCTGCAATCCTTTCCCTAAACCCTAAGCCCTAAACCCTATATATCCCTAAAACCTAAAGCCTGAACTTGCTGACCCAACCACCCAAAGCCGTCGAGCCCAAACCAGTACCCTTAGTAGCTATTTATATCTGGGTTAAGGGCTGAGAACTATTTATATCTGGGCTTACTACCCTACTTATACTCTCGCTCTGTAGAGCTTGCCCCCATGTGTGACTAGGGTCAGACCTCCTGTCAGAAGGAGTTCTCAAGCCTCATGAAGATCTTCAAACCCAAACCCCAGGCTCTAAGCGTCTAAAACCAAAAACCCTAAATCCTACACCCCAAACCATTAACCCTAAGCCCCAAACCCGGAATCCCTAAACCCCAAAACCCTAAACCCGTAAACCCCTAACCTCTACACCCCTAAACCCCTAACCTCTACACCCCTAAACCATAAACCCCTAAACCCTAAACCCCGGGCCTCAGGTTGAGGTCCACGACCTCTTGCAGTGATGCTACAAAGGGCGCCGCATCCGGCCGTAGCCTCCGCAAGTTACTGCCGGGGAGGGTTGGGATCATGTGAGGGATTATGGAAAAGAAATAGAAACTGCTATAGTATGTTGTTGTTATATAGGGTTTAGGGTTTAAGGTTATATAAGGGTTACACAGGGGTCATATATGGGAAATATAAGGGTCATATAGGCCACATTTTTCATGGATTTCTGGGGGATTTATAGGGAGTATATAGAGTTTTATAAAGGTTTTATAGGGGGTTGCGGGGTGTAGGGTTGGAGGTTTAGGGATTGGGGTTTAGAGTTTAGGGGTCGGGGCATTGGGCTTACTTTTTTTGTAGGGTTTGGGGTTTAGGGTTAAGGGTTTGGGGTTTGGGGTTTATGGTTTGAGGTGCTGGGAATTGGATGTAAGGTATACGGTCCATAGGTTGGGGAGGTCGCAGATTGCCGTCCACTTATGTTCCTCGTCGAATACTGCAGTCCACATTACAGGCGACCTGCAAATTAGTAAAGCCCTAAACCATTAGAAACGCGATGAACCCTCAACACCCAAAAACCCTGAAAATGTCTTCAAACAAGCTCCACAAACTCCCTGAACCCGCTTAAACTGACCTTGAGCCTCATCCGAGGGCTCCTAAGTACCTGTATGATGTAGTGGAAGGTTCTTTACTAGGAATTAGCGATATGGTTCTGTTAGTATCTCCCGTGTAGGTACTTTGTTTCCTTTGGGTTAAAAGCGTCTTTACCGCACAACCCTACACCCTAAGACCTAAACCCTGAGGCCTAACCCAAAACTCTAAACCCAAAGCCCTGAACTACCCTAAACCCTAGGCCTGCTCTTGTGTCCTGAGCCTTTCGTCTGTCTTTACGCAGAAACTTCAGGGTCTAGCAGGGTTAGAATGAAGGGTCTAGAGTGCAAGGTTTAAGGGTTTAGGATTTAGGGGTTTGGGGTTTAAGGTCTAGAGTTTAGAGTTTAAGGGCTTAGGATTTAAGGTTTTCGGGTTTAGGGTCTAGAGTTTAGGGTTGAGGGTGTAGAGTTTAGGGTTTAGGGTGGGGTTGATACAGGCTGGCTGAAATAACTGGCCATATGACTTTGAGAATGTTTGAAGTAACATGCACTATAGATGTCACAGCTAATCCACCACCTGTGCCACCACCTGCGCCACCACCTGTGCCACCACCTGTCCGACCAAAACCTGTGCCACCACCCGCCACCAACACCAACAGCAGCACCGCCGCCGCCAAAAAAAACCTCTCTACTGCCAACAGCAACACCACGCTACGAGCAGCGCTGTCCCGACCCTTCAGACAGTTATGTTCACGAAAGGCATTCTACTTTTGTCCCATGACACAGGCGCAACAAACTCTGCCCGTATCCCTGCCTCTGCAACATCAAAGCGAAACGGGCAGGTTGATCATCATCTTCCTTCTGCGGGTTGGGCACCATCGAGACTCTCAACATGGCTCAGCTAAACTATCCAGCCATTTGCTCGGCATCAAGTTTAGAACTGTTCGAAAGCGCAAGCGTCCTGCACATCTATAGGCCAATTTCAGGGCTGGGTCCTACTCATTGTAAGTATGTGTGTGTGTGTGTACACTGGCCCACGTAGCTGTGCCTGTTCGGGACAAATTTTCCGAACTAGGAAATGATGTCCGTACGCATCACCTCCAAATGTGCTTCTGTACACAGCCCATGACTTGACTCATTGGATCTGACTTGTAGGTTGTAGACACTGCTGAACATAGCAAAGTCGGGAAAAGGAAGAGACAGACCAACAGCTTTACAGAGTGGGAGTTGTAAGAGCAACGTAGCGTGATGACGAGGATGTAGCGAAACCTGAAATCCATCGAAGCAACTATCAAGACGACGTTAAGCTCCCGCAATCCTCCAGTTTGTGAACTCTAGCAGTAAGCACGCAACTCTAAGCTGCAAACTCGAACCCTAAACCTTGAAAACCAATCCCCCAAACCTCACCCGACGAGCATCATGTTTCCCCAAGGAAACTTGGAACCTGAAAAAACCTACATGAAATTCCAAATTCAAGTAGTGAAGTGTACCTATTACGGACACTCTATCGTGCTATCTACGATGGTAACTTCAAGAAACTACAAATACACAGGTTGCTCTAGATGCGAGTTTCTCAACGTAATCCCTGGTAGAAAAAGCAAAGACCCCTAGAACGCCCTCATGATCCATACATATTTTTGGGGTCCCTGGGGCCCTCAGTTCTTGACGAGATGAATCCCAGCCTCTTGAGCTACCGGGCGCAGAATCATCATCGTTCTGTCGTCGCCGTTTGTGTCTTCGCCGCCCTTCGCAGTCAGAATTACCGGCCGAAAGAGTGGGAGTAGGTTTAATGGGAGGAGGTCTAGGCTTCGGGGGTTTAGGGGTTGAAGATCCATTTCTTGAATTCTAGGGTCAAGGCTTGGGTTGGTCTATGGCGCTGAATGAGTGTAATAAGGATGTTACTGAAGAGGGCAATTCATGTTCAGCTTACATGTGAAATTGGCACCAAAAAAACAGGCGTCCAATTGCACACCTCAACTTTTTATGCTCCCTGCTGTCAGGACTCCCCCAAGGCCAACCAACAAAATCTGGAAACCACTTCCCTGGTGCTGGCATAAACGGTCTATTAAAAGGGCTTTGGTAACCCCAACCCCCAAGACGAGGACGCTGTTATACTTACAGGTTCCTAATTGGGGAGGTAGGGGTTTCTAAAGCCCTCGCGACCAAAACCCGCAATCATGCTTCAGCCTCCTATGGTGTGTCTGCTAGGCTTTTCTTCCAGTATCCCTTGAAGGTCCAAGTTCCTAGATAACACATAATCTGAGGCAAGAAGGCTTCCTATACGAGCCATTGTGTAAACTCCTAGTATCCCCCTTAATACCCCCTAAAGTAGTCCCCTATATAGTCCCCTGTATAACCCCCTTTAAGGAGTTTAGACTATAGCTCATATAGGCACCTGAAGAATGACTTAGGCACTTGGATTCCTAGGGATCTATGAGTCTGGAAGCTTTCTAACAAGGGCTGCAACAAGAACAAAACTCATGAAGGAATCACTTGGGTAATTCTTTGGGCTTCTACATTAAGTCTCTGCAGCTACAAGGACTTGAGGCTTAGGAGCTAAGGGCCTGCCCCACCCAGGTGCCAGGGTTTAGCGTTTAGGGCTCTAGGGTTTAGGGTTTAGGATTTAGGGTTTTAGGATTTTGAGTTCAGATGCCTTGATTCTCTCCTGCAATTAGCAATGAGGGGATGTTGGCTCCACCAATTCCGAAGATGAGCACCCAATGGTCATCACATGAGCTATATTCTACGCTCCTAATCCCCTGCATAACCCCCCTTGATGCAGTTTAGACTACAGCTCAGGTGACTCTTGTAGGGTCCTCATTGGAAGGGTTGGGTTTCAGAAATCCTTTTGTTGTTCATGTGGCTCCTATCACCACAGTTGAGTACGTGGTTTCTGGGACGTTTACATAGGCATTTCTGCCATTTCTGCTGCCAGCAGTATCACCTACATGTTCATTACACACTTGCATTGCAACTACTGCCGTTACCTTTTTCGCAGTACAAGCAGACGATTCCGAGGCAGTCCTTGCACACTCCTTTCCCCCATAAGGTCGGACACACAGGGAACGGATTGTAAGATCCTAAGTCCCTAGCAGTAGATTTAATACCTGAACCCTACCCACCTATACTACCAACCCCCCCTTGATTGAGTTTCTTAGGGGTAACTAGTCCTAAAATCTGAGACCCCAAGCCAGAAACCCTAAACACTAAGCCCCGAGCCTCATCGCTGCTGGCAACCCCAATTGCGCCAATATGCAGCCCATGGGCAGCCACAAAGACAAGCTCATCAACCTGGAGAGCTTGAGACTAGGCCCGCTTAACCTGACCCTATAAACCTTTTCACCCTGAACCCTAAAACTCTAAACCCGGAGTGGGTACATTTTAATAAGGTGTGAAACCTGATGGGATGTATCGGAAGGTTCAGGATTTGGGCGGGTTGACCTTTCCTCGGGAGGTTAGATTTGAGGTTTAGGGTTTTGGCTTGAGGGATTAAGGTTTAGGCTTAAGGCGCTAGGGTTCAGGGAGTTTATAGTCCCCCTTAAGTAGATAGAATTTGGTTTTGGGTATATTATAATAAGAACCC